>CAUYLG010072822.1:0-51978 GCA_963573385.1 Cacajao melanocephalus | reverse complement strand
TCTCAAAAAAAAAAAAAAAAAAAAAAAAAGGCAGAGAGGCGGGCACGCTGAGGAGAGGGCTCGGCGGAATTGAGGGAACACCTGATTCGGGACCTGGGGCGGGGCCGCGAGAATGACAAGTCTTGGAGCAAGGGGCGGAGTCAGGAGGTATCGGGGCGGGGCTTGGAGGAGGGGCTTTGGGGCAGAGGAAGCGGGGCTAGGAGGGTGGAACTGCTAGGGGAAAGTGGCGGGGCTGGGAGAAGAGACTTTGAGTTGGAGGAAGTGGGGTTAGGAGGGTGGAATTCCCACAGAAAGCGGGGCGGGGCTGGGAGGAGGAACTTTGGGAGGGTGGAGGCGGGGCTAGGAGGGTAAGACTCCTAGAGGAAGGGGGCGGGGCTGGGAGGAGGAACTTTGGGGTAGAAGAGGAGGGGCTAGGAGGGTGGGAATCCTAGGGGAAGAGGGCGGGGCTGGGAGGAGGGACTTTGGGGTAGAGGAGGAGGAGCTAGGAGGGTGGGAATCCTAGGGGAAGCGGGTGGGGCTGGGAAGGTGTGGACCAAGGCCTTGAAGACTTGCTGGGAGCAGCAGGATAGGATGCGAGCTACCAATTCCCAATCTTCTTCCCCATCTCACACCTCCGCCTTTCCCTGCCCCACTCTGTGTCCCCCTCCTCACCCACCCCGCAATCCCTCTTAGCTCCTTCTCTCACCCTGTCACTGGTCTGCTCCCGGGGCCCGTCTCTGCCCGTTGTCCGTGTCAGTCTGCCAGCCTGAGCCGGGTTCCCTCGCCCACTTCTCATCACCCCCACCCCAGGTGTTCTACCAGCGCGCAGACATGGCCATCGGCTCCCTCACCATCAACGAGGAGCGCTCCGAGATCGTGGACTTCTCCGTCCCCTTCGTGGAGACAGGCATCAGCGTCATGGTGGCGCGAAGCAACGGCACGGTGTCCCCCTCCGCCTTCCTCGGTAAGCTGGGGCCCTGGGACAGGGAGCCAGACCTAGGCAAAGCAGCTGCCCCCAACCGCATGGGCCCTGGGGTCAGAAAACCTGCATTCCGGGTATCATCGGTACTGAACTCACAGTGCAACTTTGGTGAAGTGACATCATTTCTGAGCCTCAGTTTCCTAATCTGCAAGATGGAAGAAATAATTTCCCTACCCAGAAGACATTTTATCAAGATGCTAAAGAAGCTTGAGCCCCAGAGCCTTCTCTTGCACTGCAGTTTCCAAGCCCTGCACCTGGTTTTGCATTCATAAGGTTGAATTCTCTCAACGAGAGCCCTCCAAATTGTCCAAGCTTCAGGCCCCACAAAATCCAAGTGTTTCCCTGTATTTAGGTATGAGATGAAGAGAAGAAATTAGCACAACACCAGCACCTTGTAATTTTTTTTGAGACGGAGGCTTACTCCCTCACCCAAGCTAGAGTGCAGTGGTGTGATCTTGGCTTACTGCAACCTCCGCCTCCCGGGTTCAAGCAATTCCCCTGCCTCAGCCTCCCGAGTCACTGGGACTACAAGTGTGCATCACCACACCCAGCTAATTTTTTGTATTTTAGTAGAGACAGGGTTTCACTATGTTAGCCAGGATGGTCTGGATCTCCTGCCCTCATGATCTGCCCACCTTGGCCTCCCAAAGTGCTGGGATTACAGGCATGAGCCACCGTGCTCAGCCACCCGTGAGTATTTACTAAGCACCTACTATGTGCCAGGCGGTGGGCTCCACATTGGGAACACAGTGGCAAATGAGGCAGACACAAATCCCTGTCCTGTAGGATCTCTTAGCCTTGTGAAGGAGACAGAAGATAAAATCTGTTGTTTGTTTGTTTTTTGATATGGAGTCTCACTGTGTCACCGAGGCTGGAGTGCAGTGTTGCAATCTTGGCTCAGTGCAGCCTCTGCCTCCTGGGTTCAAGCAATTCTCCTGTCTCAGCCTCCCAAGTAACTGGGATTACAAGCATGTGCCACCACACCCGGCCAATTTTTGTATTTTTAGTAGAGAGGGAGTTACAGCATGGTGACCAGGCTGGTCTTGACCTCCTGACCTCGGGTTATCTGCCTACCTCAGCCTCCCAAAGTGCTGGGATTACAGGCATGAGCCATTGCACCCGGACAAGAGTTTTAACTACAGAACATGGTGTGGGGGATATATCATCAGATTTAGGTTTTTAAAGTATGTAGCTCTATGTAATCCCGGCTACTCAGGAGGCTGAGGTGTGAGGATGGCTTGAGCCCAGGAGGCAGACGTTGCAGTGAGCTGAGATGACACCACCGCACTCCAGCCTGGGTGACAAAATGAGGCCAGGCGTGGTGGTCACACCTGTAATCCCAGCACTTTGGGAGGCCGAGGTGGGTGGATCACCTGAGGTCAGGAGACCGAGACCAGCCTGGCCAACATGGTGAAACTCTGTCTCTACTAAAAATACAAAATTAGCTGGGCATGGTGGCATGCACCTGCAATCCCAGCTACTCGGGAGGTTGAGACATGAGAATCACTTGAACCCGGGAGGCAGAGGTTGCAGTGAGCCAAGATCACACCACTGCACTCCAGCCTGGGCAGAAGAGTGAAACTGTGTTTCCAATAAATAAATAAATACATAAAAAAAGAAAAAAATCCCACTCTGTGGAAGTAAGCGGCTGGTGAGGATGCTACTGCAAGGTCCATGCCAGAGACAGAGTGGGGGTGTGCACTAGGAAATGACAATAGACAGACTCAGGGTGTGGTTAGGGAGATGCCCACCAGAGGGGCTGGTGGCTTTGAACTGGGTTGGGCAGAGGGCCCATTTCTGAGCTGGAGAAGCATACGGCCAAGGGCAACTGTTCTTGTCAGTTTCCACTTGCTCTCTGAAGTCTGAGCAGAGCTCCCGGGAGAGGGGAGGGGCTGGAAGAAGAGCCATCCCTTCCTTTGTGTTTTGTTTTCTGTTTATTTCGCCCAACAGTGTCTCCTGTGGCCTCCTCTTTGCACCAAGGTCTCTGCAGGGCACACTGAGAGGCACCACGTGGGGTCTGCTTTCGAGCAGAACACTGCAGGGGAGTGACAAGGTTCTGTTTATGCCCCACCAAGCTGCCCCGCAGCGGTGACAGGAGTGTCCGCAGCTGCCGCAGTGACTGTCCAGGGTGCTGACCTTGCTGTGACAGGGGCAGTCCTGGCAGCTCACACTTGGCCCTGAGAAGTTGAATCACCTGGTCCTAATCTCAAGGAAATGGTGATTTGGGGTGATTGTTGGTGAGCTCCCAGGGAACGACACATGGTTATTGAATGTGAGGAGGGGACACATGAATGGGAGGTTGTTTGATGGACAGGGCAGGGTGTTACCTCTAGCAGGGGAACCTAGGAGACAAGGAACAGAGGGTGTCGCTGGTTCAGGCATCTGCGAGGTTTTTTGTTTGTTTGTTTTTTGTTTTGCCATCTTAGCTCATTGCAACCTTCGCCTCCCAGGTTCAAGCACTTCTGCCTCAGCCTCCTGAGTAGCTGGGACTACAGGTGCCCGCCACCACGCCCGGCTAATTTTTGTATTTTTAGTAGAGACGGGGTTTCACTATGTTGGCCACGCTGGTCTCAAACACCTGATCTTGTGACCCACCCACCTCGGCCTCCCAAAGTGTTGGGAGTAGAGGCGTGAGCCACTGCACCGACTTTTGTTTTGTTTTGTTTTTGTTTTTTGAGACAGAGTCTTGCTCTGTCACCCAGGCTGTAGTGCAGTGGCATGATCTCAGCTCGCTGCAACCTCCACCTCCTGGGTTCAAGCGATTCTCCTGCCTCAGCCTCCTGAGTAGCTAGGACTACAGGCACCTGCCATGACACCCAGCTAATTTTTTGTATTTTAGTAGAGATGGGATTTCACCATGTTGGCTAGGATGTTCTTGAACTCCTGACCTCAGGTGATCCTCCCTCTTTGGCCTCCAAGGTGTTGGGATTACAGGCGTGAGCCACTGAGCCCGGCCACCTGTGAGTTCTGAGTAATTAAAGCATGGGTGCTTCAGAGTGATCAGGCCAAAGAGGAGAGTGTGACAAGGCTAAGTGGCAGAGACTTTGTCCTGGGGGTGCTAGAGAGCCCGGGGAGAGCTGTAAGCAGGGGAGGGGCCACGTCGTCTCTGCGTTGTGTGGGGGATGGGCTATAGGAGAAAAACAGGAGCTCTGGAGGCTGGGGAGATGGTTGGTGGGAGGAGATGAGGCCTGAGCCCTGTTAGCCATGAGAATGGAGAGGAGAGGCCCAAGCAGCATCAGGGGCAGGAGCCTGGGCTGGAGACTGATAGGCTGTGGCCAGCGAGGGAGAGGGAGGAAGGACAGCAAATGGAGTTTGAGCCTGTGACCGGGTGGATGGTGAGGCTCCCATTTGGGGAGCATGGGCGCTGGTCTGGGCTCAGCATGGGACATGATGAATGGCCTCGGGGGATGACTGGGGTAGGTGGAGGCTCAGGCCTGTGGCTCAGGAAACATTTAGGAGACAGTTTCTGTTTGGTAGTTGAAACCACAGAAATGCCTGCCATGGCTCTCTTTGACAATAGCTGCCTCCTAGGGGTCTGGGTGGGCCATAAGACTCTAGGAGAAGGAGAACCAGAGAAAGGACCAGAATAAGATGGAGTCAGATCTGGGACGCACCTTGTTCACTTGCTGTAGTACCCTAGGGTTTTTAAATTTTCTTTCTTTCCTTCTTTTTCTTTCTTTCTTTCTCTTTCTTTCTTTCTCTCTCTCTCCCTCTTTCTTTCTTTCTTTCCTTTTCTTTCTCACCTCATTCACTTGCTGTAGTACCCTACGGTTTTAAATTTTTCTTTCCTCCCTCCCTCCCTCCCTTCCTTCCTCCCTTTTCTTTCCTTCCTTCCTTCCTTCCTTCTCTCTTTCTTTCTTTTCTTTTTCTTTCTCTTTCTTTCGAGACAGGGTCTCACTATGTTGGCCAGGCTGGTCTTGAACTTCAGTGTCAAGTGATCCTCCTGCCTCTGATTCCCAGAGTTCTAGGAGTACAGGCGTGAGCCACTGCCCCAGCCCGATCCCGAGTCTTTCGCTTGGCTGAGCCATGACCACGCACTCCCTTGTCCCCAGAGCCCTACAGTCCCGCCGTGTGGGTGATGATGTTCGTCATGTGCCTCACTGTGGTCGCCGTCACTGTTTTCATCTTCGAGTACCTCAGTCCTGTAGGCTACAACCGCAGCCTGGCCACTGGCAAGCGTGAGTCCCCCTTCCTCCATCCGCCTGCCGCGGAGCTACCTAACCACAGAGAAAACTACATTTCCCAGCAGGCCCTGGGGTCAAGCTAGGGCCTCTCGAGGTGCCAGAGGCCTTGGGGGCCACTGGGAATTGTAGTTCTTTTTTTTCCCCCGCTCCCTCATTGCGAAGGGATTTGGGGTCCATGTCCGCGTCCTGGCCCCCTGCAGGCCCTGGTGGCTCAACTTTCACCATTGGGAAATCCATCTGGCTGCTCTGGGCCCTGGTGTTCAATAATTCGGTGCCCGTGGAGAACCCCCGGGGAACTACCAGCAAAATCATGGTGCTGGTGTGGGCTTTCTTCGCCGTCATCTTCCTCGCCAGCTACACAGCCAACCTGGCCGCCTTCATGATCCAGGAGGAGTACGTGGATACCGTGTCCGGGCTCAGTGACCGCAAGGTGTGTGTGGGTCCAGGGCTGGGCGGGGCTGGGGCTGGAGGTCACAGAGCTTGGCATGTGGTAGATTAGAGAGGATTCTTGGGGGGTGGGGAGTTGGGGGCAGGGGTCTCTTCCCAAGGAGAATTCCAGAATGGTAGAATGGAAGGTTGTGGATGGAGAAAGAACAGGGTTCACCATGAGCTATTTAAAATATTCCTAGGGGAAGGGGCATCCCTGAATATTCTAGGGGGCAGTCGTGCCAAGTGGGATATTCTAGAACCAGTGCTTCTCTCAAACTGTGAGGAAGGATTAATTTTTGAACCTTCTAGTCCATTGCAGACCAATGCTTTTGTGAAATTCAATGGAAACGAATTATTAGAAAAGTAAAATAAGATCTAAAACCAAGACAGACAAAAGTCAAACCCAGCCAGCCATAGTGGCTCACACCTGTAATCCCAGCACTTTGGGAGGCCGAGGTGGGTGGATCACCTGAGGTCAGGAGTTTGAGACCAGCCTGGCCAACATGGTGAAACTCATCTCTACTAAAAATTTAAAAATCAGCCGGACCTGGTGGTGGGTGCCTGTAATCCCAGCTACTCGGGAGTCTGAGGCAGGAGAATCGCTTGAACCCAGGAGGCGGAGGTTGCAGTGGGCCAAGACTGGCCATTGCACTCCAGCCTGGGCAACAAGAGTTAAACTCTGTTTCAAACAAACAAACAAAAAGTCAAACCCACATTTTTATTATTAGATTCAACAGACGAAAAACAATCCTGTTGGCCGGGCACAGTAGCTCACGCCTGTAATCCCAGCACTTTGGGAGGCTGAGGCGGGTGGATCACCTGAGGTCGGGAGTTGGAGACCAGCCTGACCAACATGGAGAAACCCTGTTTCTACTAAAAATACAAAATTAGCCGGGTGTGGTGGCTCATGCCTGTAATCCCAGCGACTCGGGAGGCTGAGGCAGGAGAACTGTTTGAACCCAGGTGGTGGAGGTTGTGGTGAGCTGAGATTGGCCATTGCACTCCAGCCTGGGCAACAAGAGCAAAACTCTGTCTCAAAAAAAAAAAAAAAGAAAAATGATCCTGTCAAATCGCTCTCTGAATGCTCACTCCCTCCATTCCTGTATGCACCTCACTGCAATCACGGTTTGCTGAGGGACCGGTGGTTTGTAGAGCACACTTTGAGAGTAAAATGATTCTCCAGCCGGGCGTCATGGCCTATTGGAGGCTCAAGTAACCAGTTTGATGGGTTGCAATAAGTTTTTTTTTTTTTGAGACAGTCTCACTCTGTTGCCAGGCTGGAGCGCAGTGGCGAGATCTCAGCTCACTGCAACCTCTGCTTCTCGGGTTCAAGTGATTCTCCTGCCTCAGACACCCGAGTAGCTGGGAGTACAGGCATGTGCCACCTCACCCAGCAAATTTTTGTATTTTTAGTAGAGATGGAGTTTCACCATGTTGGCCAGGATGGTCTCGAACCCCTGACCTCAAGTGATCCACCTGCTCGGCCTCCCAAAGTGCTGGGATTACAGGCGTGAGCCACTGCATCTGTCCAACAATAAGCATTTTTTAATGGAATGGAGAAGAATAGAATAGAATAGTTGATTGCATCTTATGTAGTGCGTTTGGTTTTATAAAACTTGTTTTAGTCATCTACACACCTGACATTGAGCCAGCACACACCCGTCTGGCTACATCTGTTGGTAAAAAAGTGAACTATTTCTGAATGGATTGGTAAATAGCAACAGCCCCTGCCATGCCAGCCTCTGCCCCCCAGGACCTCCTGTGATTCAGTAAGTGAAGGCTTAACTCCTGGCACATCAGGGGCCTCAGGGAGGCTTCTTGTGACCTTTTGGATTATGTGTCTGCAACTGTGTGCACTGGGTGCCAGTGAAAGCATATTTCCTAATATAGTGAGCAAGTCTTAAGAAATACCGAATACTTCTGGGACTGGGGTGTCTGCCAGATAGCAGATGTCTCTCAGAATAGGGGATTCGTGTTAGGGATGTCCCTGTGGAGGGTGCCCTAATCACTCCCCATTCTGCCCCAGTTCCAGAGGCCCCAGGAGCAGTACCCACCCCTGAAGTTTGGGACTGTGCCCAACGGGTCCACGGAGAAGAACATCCGCAGCAACTATCCTGATATGCACAGCTACATGGTGCGCTACAACCAGCCCCGCGTAGAGGAAGCACTCACTCAGCTCAAGGCAGGGTCAGCGCAGACTCGGGGGCCAGGGGTGGGGGTGGGGCCACTGGGGACCTGAGGATGCTCAAAGATGGCAAGGGGTCAAGGTTCATTCATTCAGCCCCAGAGGTCAGCCCTGAGTGGGTCAGCTTGGAGGGTGGAGGTCATCGAGGGTGGAAGTGGACTCCTCCTCCCAGAAGCAGGGTCCCTGGGGTATTTTCAGGGATGCAGTAGTTCTGGATTCTGGGGTGAGACTGCCAGGGCTCCAGTCTTCGCTCTTCCCCTTCTTGGCTTTGTGACCTTGAGCAAGTTACTAAGCCTCTCTGAACCTCTGCTTCCTCCTCTGTAAAATGAGGATAACAAGAGTATCTCTGTTGTAATGATCATAAGGTCATTATAAGAATTAAACTAGTTAAAAAAAAAATTAAACTAGTTTAGCCAGCCATGGTGGCCGGCACCTGTAATCCCAGCGACTCAGGTGGCTGAGGCAGAAGAATCGCTTGAACCCGGGAGGCGGAGATTGTGGTGATCTGAGATTGTGCCATTGCACTCCGGTCTGGGCAACAAGAGCGAAATTGCATCTCAAAAAATAAATAAATAAATAAATAAATAAGAAAAGAAAAATAATTAAACTAGTTAATCCACTCAGAACATTGACAACAGTGCCCAGCGCACTGTAGGTGCCTGCTAATGTTATCATTATCATTAGACTAAACTCACTGGAATCAATACTTGGATTGCATTTTTTATCTTTTTACATCCCTTTGCCAAATCATAGGGATGAAGCTAAATTCAGAGGCTAGGCACAGTGGCTCATGCCTGTAATTCCAGCACTTTGGGAGACGAAGGCTGGCAGACCACCTCAGGTCAGGAGTTCGAGACCAGCCTGGCCAACATGGTGAAATCCTGTCTCTATTTAAAATACAAAAATTAAAGAAGAAGCTTGAAAAAAAAATACAAAAATTAGGTTGGGTATGGTGGCGGGCGCCTGTAATCCCAGCACTTTGGGAAACCGAGACGGGCAGATCATTTGAGGTCAGGAGTTCGAGTACAGCCTGATCAACATGGTGAAACCTTGTCTCTACTTAAAATACAAAAATTAGCCAGGCATGGTAGTGGGCGCCTATAATCCCAGCTGCCTGGGAGGCTGAGGCAGGAGAATTGCTGGAACCTGGGAGGTGGAGGTTGGAGTGAGCCGACATCGTGCCATTGTACTCCAGCCTGGGCAACAGAGAAAGACTCCATTTCAAAAACAAAACAAAACAAAAAACATTGAGTTCAGGCCCCAAAGTGTAGCCCACGATTCCAACAAGAATGAGGACAGTAACTCTCTCCCCGTCCCGCATTTACTCAGTCCTTCTGTGTGTATTTTTTTTCTTCTCTGCTCTACGCCAGGCAGTGAACAAATAGACCTGATTCATAGGTCGAATGGTGGGAAATGAGCAATAAACATGCAGACAGAAAAATCAAGAAGACCTTTTCAGAAAGTGACAGTGAGCTAGAGGGCGGCTGGGCTGGGATATTTTCACCTGGGTGTTTGGGGCAGGTTTCTCAGGAGGTGGCATTTGTGCAGAGCCCTGCCGGAGGTGAAAGAGCTAGCCAGGTGGACTTATGGAAGCAGAGCCTTGCAGGTAGAGGGAACAGGGTGTGCAAAGGGCCTGAGGTAGATATGGTGTTGATTTAGTGGAGGAACAGCAAGAAGGCCAGTGTGGCTGAAGGGCTAGGAGCTGAGATAAGAGGGTAGATGAGGGGAGGATTCCAGGCATGAGACCAAGGTCAGGGCTGGACTTTATACCAAGGGCAGTGAGAAGCCATGGGGAGTGGAGACTTTAAGGAAGGAAGGGTATGATCTGATTTCTGTTTTTGTTGTTTTTTGTTGTTGTTTGTTTTGAGACAGGGTCTTACTCTGTCACCCAAGCTGGAGTGCAGTGATTCGATCTCATCTTACTGCAACCTCTGCCTTCCTGGGGTTCAAACAATTCTCCACCCTCAGTCTCCTGAGTAGCTGGGATTATAGGCATGTACCACTATGCCCAGCTACTTTTTGTATTTTTGGTAGAGATGGGGTTTCACATGTTGGTCAGGCTGGTCTTGAACTCCTGACATCAGATGATACACCTGCCTCAGCCTCCCAAAGTGCTGGGATTAGAGGCATGAACCACCATGCCCAGCCTAAAAAAATTTCTCATGCCAGATGCAGAGACTCATACCTGTAATCCTAAAGCTCTGTGAGGCCAAGGTGAGAGGATCACTTACGGCCAGGAGTTTGAGACCAGCCTGTGAAACATAGTGCGACCCCTTGACTCAACAACAACAACAACAAAAATTCTTTTTTTTTTGAGACAGAGTCTCACTCTGTCGCCCAGGCTGGAGTGCAGTGGCTTGATCTCAGCTCACTGCAACTGCTGCCTCCAGGTTTAAGTGATTCTCCTGCCTCAGCATCCCAAGTAGCTGGGACTACAGGCGCCCACCACCACACCTGGCTAATTTTTATATTTTTAGTAGAGATGGGATTTTGCCGTGTTGGTCAGGATGGTCTGAAACTCCTGACCTCAGGTGATCCACCCGCCTCAGCCTCCCAAAGTGCTGGGATTACAGGCGTGAGCCACCACGCCCAGTGAACAAAAAAAAAATGTAAATTAGCCAGGCATCGTGGTGTGCACCAGTAGTCCCATCTCCTTGGGAGGCTAAAGTGGGAGGATCACTTGAGCCCAGGAGATAGAGGCTGCAGTAAGCTATGATCACACCACTACACTCTAGCCCTGGTAATAAAGCCTTAGATCCTGTCTCCAAAAAAAGAAAGAAAAAAATGTTTAAGAGCACCAGCTTTATGTCAGGTGTAGTTCCTGCACTGGATAACAATAGTTAACAAAATAGGTCAGTTCCCCACATCAGCTAGGAATGCTTTAACAGAGGGTTCTTTATCTCTCACAATAAGAAGTCCAGGGCTGGCATGATAGCTTAAAAATACCATTAACAGGCCAGGCTCGGTGGCTCACGCCTGTACTCCCAGCAATTTGGGAGGCCGAGGTGGGTGGATCATGAGGTCAGGAGTTTGAGACCAGCCTGGTGAACAAGGTGAAAGCCCGTCTCTACTAAAAAATACAAAAATTAGCTGGGTGTGGTGCCTGGTACCTGTAATCCCAGCTACTCAGAGAGCTGAGGCAGGAGAATCGTTTGAACCCAGGAGGTGGAGGTTGCAGTGAGCCAAGATTGCACCATTGCACTCCAGCTTGGGCAACAAAACGAGACTCTGTCTCAAAAAAAATACCATTAGCAATCTGAAATCTGCCTGTAATCCCGGCACTTCGGTAGACTGAGGTAGGTGGCCTGGCCAACATGGTGAAACCCTGTCTCTCCTAAAAATGTAAAAAATTAGCGGGGCATGGTGGCAGGTGCCTGTAATCCCAGCTACTGGGGAGGCTGAGGCAGGAGGATTGCTTAAACCTGGGAGGTGGAGGTTGCAGTGAGCCGAGATCACACCACTGTACTCCAGCCTGGGCAACAGAATGAGACTCTGTCTCAAAAAAAAAAAAATCTGAATGAACTCTTTCCACATTTTTCTTCCACTAAACTTGCAGCATAGACCTGCTTGCT
Organism: Cacajao melanocephalus; assembly: GCA_963573385.1. NCBI lineage: Eukaryota > Metazoa > Chordata > Mammalia > Primates > Pitheciidae > Cacajao > Cacajao melanocephalus. The sequence goes on along the minus strand of CAUYLG010072822.1, from coordinate 40,647 downwards.
TATTTTGGTTGCCTCATGGTCATGAAAAGGGGGCTGCCCCTCCGTGGAGCATAGTAGTTGTAGGCAAGCAGTGGGAGGAAGAGTTAAAGAGTGGAGGATCTTGCCTGGTGCAGTGGCTTATGTCTGTAATCACAGCACTTTGGGAGGCCGAGGCGGGTGGATCACGAGGTCAAGTTCAACACCAGCCTGGCCGTGATGGTGAAACCCCACCTGTACTAAAACTACAAAAATTAGCCAAGTACGGTGGCAGGCACCTGTAACCCCAGCTACTCGGGAGGCTGAGGCAGGAGAATCGCTTGAACTAGGGTGGCAGAGGTTGCAGTGAGCCGAGATTGGGCCGCTTCACTCCAGCCTTGGAGACAGAGTGAGACTGCATCTCCAAAAAAAAAAAAAAAAGTGGAGGATTTTCTCCTGCCAAGTGTTTGCCTTTTTACTGGGGAAAGTACACCTTTCACGGAGACTTCTGGCTGTTTCAGACGGCCACTATTAGCTGCAAGGGAAGCTGGGAAATTGAGTGTCAGCCTTCCAGCCTGTGTTTAGAAAAAAGCCAAGGAAGAGGCTGTAAATGGACATATGGTAGCCAAGCTGTCTATGAGTCCTGACCCCGTGGAGTCTGTATTTTGCCACGTAGCCTTTTCTCTCTAGCACATTTTTCTTCTCTAGTGTTCTATCCTCAATCTGTCTCTCTTTCTCTGTCAATTTCTGGGGACACGTGGTCTCTTGTCTCCGATCTGTGTGTCCTATCTGTGCTTTCCTTGCAATCCTCTCATTTCTGATACTCAGGACTTCAGCACTTTCTTATCAGTCACCTCTTTTTTTATTTTTGAGATGGAGTTTTGCTCTTTTTGCCCAGGCTAGAGTGCAGTGGTACGATCTCGGCTCACGGCAACCTCCACCTCCCGGATACAAGTGATATTCCTGCCTCAGCCTCCTGAGTAGCTGGGATTACAGGTCTGTGTGCCCAGCTAATTTTGTGTTTTTAGTAGAGACGGGGTTTCACTCTGTTGGCCAGGCTGGTCTCGAACTCTTGACCTCAAGTGATCTGCCTGCCTCAGCCTCCCAAAGTGCTGGGATTCCAGGTGTGAGCCACCACGCCCGGCCCAGTCACCTCTTCTTTATCTCCCCTCCGGTAACTGCTGTTCTCTCTGCCCCACTTGAGTCCCCTGGAACAATTGCCTTTTCCTCCTTTACCCTCCTCCTTAAAGCATCATTAACACGAGGTGGGTTTTCTCACAGACTTTGTAAATTTTTTCACCTTGTCACACCATCAATTCCAGCAAAATGACATATAGAGACACTTGTGATTATACTGGCCTCACCCAGATAATCCAGAATCATCCCCCTTTTCATGGTCCTCAACTTAATCACACCCACACAATCGCTTTTGTGATGTAAGGTAACATATTCACAAGTTGCAGGTTTTAGGATATGGACATCTTTGATGGGGAGAGACATTATCCAGTCCACCAGAGTCCCAGAACATAATCTTTAAGGCAGGTGTGGATTCGGGGTGGGGATAACCCCTTGGCCCCAGAGACTCCACTTCTTGATGGGGCAGAGGGAACCTCAAAAAATGGGACCCACTGGGTAGATCACTTGAGGTCAGGGGTCTGAGACTAGCCTGGCCAACATGGTGAAACCCCATCTCTACTAAAAATACAAAAAATTAGCCGGGAGTGGTGGCAGGCGCCTGTAATCCCAGCTACTCGGGAGCCTGAGGCAGGAGAATCACTTGAACCCAGGAGGCCGAGGTTGCAGTGAGCCAAGATTGTGCCATTGCACTCCAGTCTGGGTGACAGAGTGAGCCTCCATCCCTGCCGCCCAAAAAATGGGGCCCAGAACAACACCCCCTAGCCTGAGGTCTAAGGTAGGTATTGAATTTGTAGATTTATGGACAGAGATGTTAAGACACAGCACAGAATGGGAAAAATAATTTTATTTTTTACATTACGCTTTCATCCATCCATTCATTACTTCAACAAGTACTTACCTAGTTCCTCTGATGTGTTCGGCTCTGTGCTAGATGCCTAGGTCCCTGGTAATTTGAAGCTTCCCTTCTAGAGGAGGGAGGTGGAAAACAAACAGATGTTATAAATATCCCTTAAAGTATTTCAGATCTTGCCACAGGGAGTTTATCTCTGGCCATCTTTCTGTCCAGCTCTGTTTGCTTCCAAGTTGCACCCCATCTAATTCCCTTCTCTCTGGAGGACAGTTTTCTACATCTCCCCACAGGATGCCCCATGGCCTGGGAGTTCCTAATAGCATCCTGGGGATGCTTAGCAGCAGTGAGTTTATTTATTTTATTTTTATTAATATTATTTTTTAATGTCCCACCCCCTCCCCCACCACCAGCAGCAGTGAGTTTAGAACCAGATGGAGGCCGGGTGCAGAGGCTTACACCTACAACCCCAGAACTTTGGGAAGCTGAGGCAGGCAGATCACTTGAGGTCAGGAGTTCAAGACTAGCTTGGCCAACTTGGCGAAACCCCGTCTCTACTAAAAATGCAAAAATTAGACAGGCATGGTGGTGCGTGCCTGTAATCCCAGCTACTCCGGAAGCCAAGGCGGGAGAATCCCTTAAATCTGGGAGGTGTAGGCTGCAGTGAGCTGAGATCGCACCATTGCACTCCAGCCTGGGAGACACAGCAAGACCCTGTCTCAAAAAAAAAAAAAAAAAAAAGAGGAACCAGATGGTCTTGGGTTCCAATGGGAGCTACACCCCTTACTTGCTCCTGAGCCCAAATTTCCGCCTCCCTTTCATGGGGTCAACAATCCCTCCAGTCCATCAAGTGGCTCTGGGAAACGTTCTGTGTTACAGCCCCTCATAGTGAGGATCTGATTGGTCCAGCTGGGGGTCAGGTATCCATGCCAGGACTAATCAGCAGCATGGTGGGGGCGGGGCAACGTCACGTGGTTCCCCCAGCTGCGTCTTCCGCATTCAGAGGTGTGAGGACCCTGTGGGCAAGAAAAGCCTCACGTGCGTATCCAGTCACTCTTCTTGCACCTGCCTCCTGCCTTCTTGTTAGCTCTGAAGCTTGATGGGCCCCTCAGCCCTCTTCCCAGGGCTCCCCCATCTGGAGAGCACCCCTGTGCCCGGCACCCGTGGTCTTCCTTCACGTTCTCCTGCCTGGGGAATGAAGTTTTTCCTTCCTCACTTCCCGTTTCTCCCTTTCATTAAATGATTTGTTTGCCAACACTCTTATTGTCAAAATGAAGAACCTCCCTCCCCCTCCCTTGATGTCAGTGGTTTGAGGGGTTTCCTTCTCTCTTTCTGCAGCAGAGCCGGGGAACCGCCCGTGTCATTTACAATATTCTTTCTAGTAGCCATATTGAAATTCATTATTTTTTTTGGTGGGGGGCGGGTATGGAATCTCATTCTCGCCCAGTGGTGTGATGGTGCAATCTTAGCTCACTGCAACCTCTGCCTCCTGGTCAAGCAATTCTCCTGCCTCAGCCTCCTGAGTAGCTGGGATTACAGGCTAATTTTGTGTGTGTGTGTTTTTAGTAGAGACGGGGTTTCACCATGTTGACCAGGCTCGTCTCAAACTCCTGACCTCAGGTGATCCGCCCGCCTTGGCCTCCCAAAGTTCTGGGATTACGGGTGTGAGCCACCACACCTGGCCTTCAAAATATGTTTTATGTACTCCAGTAGTTCCAAAATGTTATCATTTTGACATGCAATCAATATAAAAATTATTAAGATGTTTTGTATTTTTATCAGTACTTTTTGGCAGGGGATCCAGTGTATAGTTACCCTCACAGCACACGTCAGTTCAAACTCGGTGTATTTCAAGAGTTCAATAACCACGTCTGGCTAGTAACTGTCATACGGGATTGTAGAGCTAGAACTCTGTTTTTAAAGTCTTTTCTGTTATTTTCCTTCCCCTCTTTGCCTTCTTTTAGTGGCCACATAAAAATCGTCCCTTATTCCTTCCTCTTCCTCCTTCTCTTCTTTCTCTCACTTGTACTTCTTTCCCTTCATCATCTCTTCCTTTGCTTCCCTTCGCCCTGATGTCATTCAGGGTCTTCCTGCCCTGGATCTAAATGATGTTGGCTTCAACCCCCTCTTCCTGAGAATTCTGCAAATTCCTGGGGTTCTCAGGGTCATCCTGGCTTCTAGCTTCTCTCTGCAGAATTTAATTCACTTTCTGGATCATCTCACTGGCCAGAGTGTGTCTTCTCAGTTCCAGGCCCTATTTGCCAGAATTGGAACCCACCCCTCCCTTAGTCTTTATCCGCGTTGGTGGTAAGCGAGACTCTGGACTGAAGACTGGGAACTGTGCAGTCCCATGGAATGAATGCGGAGCCGCGTATTTCTATCTGCATCTGCTGCAGTGTAATTACCTGCTACAGTGTAATTCTAAGGTTTTAGTGGCCACATAAAAAGACCTAACAAGGGCCGGGCACAATGGCTCACGCCTATAATCCTAGCACTTCGGGAGGCCGCCAAGGCAGGTGGATCGGCTGAGGTCAGGAGTTCAAGACCAGGTTGGCCAACATGATGAAACCCTGTTTCTACTAAAAATAGAAAAATTTGCCCGGCTGTAGTGGCATGCACCCATAGTCCCAGCTACTCAGGAAGCTAAGGCAGGAGAATTGCTTGAACCTGGGAAGCGGAGGTTGCGGTGAGCCTAGATCATGCCACTGCACTCCAGCCTGGACGACAAGAGCGAAACTCGGTCTAAAAAAAAAAAGAAGCAGGCAAGGCCAGGATAGGTGGCTCATTCCTGTAATCTCGGCACTTCGGGAGACAGAGGCAGGTGGATTGCTTGAGGTCAGGAGTTCGATACCAGCCTGACCAATATGATAAAACCCCATCTCTATAAAAAATGCAGAATTAGCTGGGCATGGTAGCGCGTGCCTGTAAACCCAGCTACTAGGGAGGCTGAAGCAGGAGAATGGCTTGAACCTGGGAGGCGGAGGCTGTAGTGAGCCGAGATCGCACCACTGCACTCCAGCCCGGGCAACAAAACGAGACTTTGTATCAACAACAAAAAGTAGGTGAAATCACTTTTAATAATATATTTTACCTGTGTCCAAAATATTATTTTGACACGTAATCAGTATAAACATGGTTGAGATCTTTTACATAATATTTTCCCACGTGCTGTTTTTGAAATCGGTGTGCATTTAAAAAAAATTTTTTTTTTTAGTCAGTCTCACTCTGTCACCCAAGCTGGAGTGCAATGGCAAAATCTCGGCTCACTGCAATATCCACCTCCCAGGTTCAAGCGATTCTCATGCCTCAGCCTCCCAAGTAGCTGGGATTACAGGCGCCCACAACTATGCCCAGCTACTTTTTGTATTTTTAGTAGAGACAGGATTTCACCATGTTGGCCAGGCTGGTCTCCAACTCCTGACCTTGGGTGATCTGCCCACTTCGGCCTCCCAAAGTGCTGGGATTACAGCTGTGAGCCACCATGCCTGGCCCAATATTCCTTTTTTTTCTGAGACGGAGTCTCACTGTGTTTCCCAGGCTGGAGTGCATTGGCACGATCTCAGCTCACTGCAACCTTCCCATCTTGGGTTCAAGCAAGTTTCCTGCCTCAGCCTCCTGAGTAGCTGGGATTTACAGGCACCTGCCACCACGCCTGGCTATTTTTTTTTTTTTTTTGTATTTTAGTAGAGATTGGGTTTCACCATGTTGGTCAGGCTGGTCTCGAGCTCCTGACCTCACGATCCACCTGCCTCAGCATCCCAAAGTGCTGGGATTACAGGCATGAGCCACTGCACCCATTATGAATATTGTATTATGAGCATTCTTGTACAAGGGTTTGCAGGACATACACATTCATTTCCTTGGTTGTATTCCCATGGGTGGAACTGTCTGATGATAGGAAGAGTATGCTTAGTTATAGCAGATACTGTAATCCCAGCTGGGATTACAGGCGTGAGCCACTGCGCCCGGTCATCGGTGTGCATTTTACACTCACAGCACATCTCTGTCCAGAGTGACCACATTTCAAGTGATCCACAGCCCTAGTGGCCTGTCACTGCCGCATTGGACAGCCCAGGTCGACATCACCCAAACACAAAAAGTTTCCTAGTGAACATTATGAACAGAAAACAGAAAAGGGCACTGCCGGCCCCCTAGGCCCCTGGACATTTTTACTTCCTTTACTCACCCAGAGCATTCTCCCCAGCCAGCGTGCTGACTCATCTCTCCCCCTTCCCCCTTCTTCCGTTATTTTCCTCCCCAGCCATTCCCTCCAGGAAAAATCCTGAGAATTCCAGATATTCTCTCTCTCTCTCTCTCTCTCTCTCTCTCACTCTCTCGCACAGCAGGGTGCCTTTCCAGGATGCCACCTCTCACCCCTACTTCACTTACACCTTCCTCAGAAGGCAGGGATGGCTGAGAACAGACTCACCTCCCTCTTTAACCCCTGCAGGGTTACCTCACACTCCCATGCTGTTCATTCCTTGCAGTCAGAGAGTAAGAATTCAGACTTTCAGTGGGGAGGTGGGAGAATCCCATTTTCCCTTTTTTTTTAGACAGAGTCTCTGCTCTGTTGCCTAGGCTGCAGTGCAGTGATATAATCTCGGCTCACTGCAACCTCCGCCTCACAGGTTCAAGAGATTCTCCTGCCTCAGCCTCCTGCGTAGCTGAGATTACAGGCATATACCATCACACCTGGCTCATTTTTGTATTTTTAGTAGAGACGGGGTTTCACCATGTCAGCCAGGCTGGTCTCGAACTCCTGACCTCAAGTGATCTGCCTGCTTCGGCCTCCCAAAGTGCTGGGATTAAAGGTATGAGCCACCAAATCCAGCCGATCCCACTTTCTGAATCTACTTGGTTCCCACGTTTTGGATAGCAAGTGGTGAGAATGTGGCTAGCAAGAAAGACCAGCCCCGTCTCTCAAAATGAACCCAAATCTGTCCCCTCTTTGAGCTCAGAGAAAGCAGGATACCTGTATTTTTTTCCCCATACAAATGTCAGCCACATCACCAGCCTTTAATAAGTAAAAATAGCTGAGGCCTCATCCCGTGTCTTTTTATAGATATTTTTCATCTCTTTTTATTAAGATATATACATAGATACAGTGAGGTTCAGTGAGGCAGAAAAAGCATGCAAGTCATTGTTTCTACACGCACAGACATCCGTGTGACCAGGTCCAGAGGAAGGTATGGTGAATGTCCCAGCTTCTCCTAAAGCTTCCCCTGCCCCTCCAGTGACCATAGAATATCACATAAATTAATTTTGCCTGATTTTGACCATCCCCTAAACGGAATCAAACAGTGCATGTAATCCCTTTCCGTCTGGCTTAACCAGATTGTTCCTTCATTGCTGAATACCACTGAGTATGCCATTATATAAATGTACCATAATTCTTTCATTCTACTGCTGGTGGACATTCGGGTTATTGCCAGTATTTGCCCATTATGAACATTCCTTTTTTTTTTTTTTTTTGAGACAGAGTCTTGCTCTGTCACCCAGGTTGGAGTGCAATGGCATTATCTCGGTTCGCTGCAACCTCCACCTCCCAGGTTCAAGCGATTCTCCTGCCTCAGGCTCCCAAGTAGTTGGGATTACAGGTGCCTCACCACTGTGCCTGGCTAATTTTTGTATTTTTAGTAGAGATGGTGTTTCACCATGTTGACCAGGCTGGCCTCAAACTCCTGACCTCAGGCGATCCAACGACCTTGGCCTCCCAAAGAGCTGGGATTGCAGGCATGAGCCATCATGCCTGGCTGAATATTCCTTTTATTTTTTTTTCTTTTGAGATGGAGTCTCACTGTGTTTCCCAGGCTGGAGTGCATTGGCACGATCTCAGCTCACTGCAACCTTCCTGTCCTGGGTTCAAGCAAGTTTCCTGCCTCCTGAGTAGCTGGGATTTACAGGCACCCGCCACCACGCCTGGCTATTTTTTTTTTTTTTTTTTTTTGTATTTTTAGTAGAGATTGGGTTTCACCACGTTGGTCAGGCTGGTCTTGAACTCCTGACCTCACGATCCACCTGCCTCGGCGTCCCAAAGTGCTGGGATTACAGGCGTGAGCCACTGCACCCGTTATGAATATTGTATTATGAACATTCTTGTACAAGGGTTTGCAGGACATACACATTCATTTCCTTGGTTGTATTCCCATGGGTGGAACTGTCTGGTGATAGGAAGAGTATGCTTAGTTATAGCAGATACTGTCAGACATCTTCCAAAGCAGTTGTACTGGCCGAGCGCAGTGGCCCATGCCTATAATCCCAGCGCTTTGGGAGGTTGAGGCAGGTGGATCACTTGAGGTCAGGAGTTCAAGAGCAGCCTGGTCAACATGGTGAAACACTGTCTCTACAAGAAAACACAAAAATTAGCCAGGTGCGGTGGCGCGTGCCTGTAATCCCAGCTACTCAGGAGGCTGAGGCAGGAGAATCGCTTGAAATCTGGAGGCAGTGGTCGCAGTGAGCCAAGACTGCACCACTACACTCCAGCCTGGGCAACAGAGTGAGACTCCCTCTCAAAAAAACAAAACAAAACAAAACAACAACCCAAAGTGATTGTAGCAGCTTACAGTCTCAGCAGCAGTGCAGGAGAGTTCTACTTGTTCTATATCCCTGCCAGGGCTTGGGATCATTCCCGTGTCCTTTTAATTTACCATGATGTTTATTATATATCAAGTCCTGTTCTAACTCATTTAAGTTCACAATCAGTTTGCAAAAAATTAATCAAATCAGTGTTTTGATTGATGCACGGTTCTGGAGGCTAGGGATCCTCCTGGCTCCCTCAGAGGGCTGTGGGGGAAGGATCTGTCCAGGCCTCTTTCTCCTTGGCTCATAGATGACTGTCTTCTCCCTGTACCTCTTCCCATCATCTTCCCTCTGTGTGTGTCTCTGTGGCCAAAGTTCTTTTTTTTTTTTTTTTTTTTTGAGGTGGAGTTTTGCCCAGGCTGGAGTGCGGTGCCAGGATCTTGGCTCACTGCAACCTCTGCCTTCCGGGTTCAAGTAATTCTCCTGCCTCAGCCTCCTGAGCAGCTGGGATTATAGGCATCTGCCACCACGCCCAGCTAATTTTTTCTTTCTTTCTCTCCTTTTTTATTTTTTTGAGGCAGAGTTTCGTGATTCTCCTGCCTCACTCTCCTGAGTATCTGGGATTACAGGCACATGCCACCATGCCTGGCTAATTTTTAGTAGAAACAGGGTTTCACCATGTCAGCCATGCCTGGTCTTAAACTCCTGACCTTAGGTGAACCGCCCACCTCGGCCTCTCAAAGTCCTGGGATTACAGGCACCTGCCACCGAGCCTGGCCCCAGCTAATTTTTGTATTCTTAGCAGAGATGGGGTTTTGCCATGCTGACCAGGCTAGTCTCCAACTCCTGAACTCAGGCCTCAGGTGATCCACCCACCTTAGCCTCCCACATTACAGATGTGAGCCACTGCCCCCAGCCAAGTTCCCCCAGCTTTTTTTTTGAGATGGAGGTTCACTCTTGTTTCCCAGGCTGGAGTGCAATGGTGCAATCTTGGCTCACTGTAACCTCCGCCTCCCGGGTTCAAGCTATTCTCCTGCCTCAGCCTCCCAAGTAGCTGGGATTACAGGCATGCACCACCATGCCTGGTACATTTTTGTGTTTTTAGTAGAGACAGGGTTTCACCATGTTAGTCAGGCTGGTCTCAAAGTCCTTGGATTACATGCATGAGCCCCCTCACCCCTTTTTATAAGGACACTTGTCATACTGGATTAGAACCCACCCTAATGATCTCATTTTAAGTGGATTCCTTCTGTGGAGACCCTATCTACAAAGAAGGTCGAATTCTGAGGTACTGGGGAATAGGACTCCAATATGTGAATTTGGGGAGGGGACACAACTAAACCCATAACGCTTCATAAAAATCTTGGGTGGGTATTATTGGAAACATCAGTAGCAGCAAGCTTCCTGCAGCTGCTAAGTGGTAGAGCTGGGACTTGAACCCTGGCAGCCCAGGTTCTCACCACTAGGCTACACTGCCTGACATGTGCACTGAGCAACCAAGAATCACTCCTTTTGTCCCCCTCCCTGGAAGCTTCATAGATTCACAAAGGACACCCCCGTGTTTCTCACTGCCGCCTCTTGCTCTGATTTCCTGCTTCTGCTGAATTATTTTTCCCCAGTTTCCCTTGTTACTTTTTTTTTCTAATTTTTAGTTCTATATTTATCAGAATTCTCCATCCACATAGTTTGGAGAGTCCAATACAAGAATTTTAGTTTAGTTCACTGTAGTTTTGGAGTCAAGGTTGCACTCTTGTCGCCCAGGCTGGAGTGCAGTAGTGTGATCGTAGCTCATTGCAGCCTCAAGCTCCTGGGCTCCAGTGATCCTCCCGGCTCAGCCTCCCAAACACCTGGGACTACAGGTGTGTACCCCCACATCTGACTAATTTTATTTATTTATTTATTTTTTATTATTTTTATTATTTTTGAGATGGAGTTTCACTCTGTTGCCCAGGCTGGAGTGCAACGGTGTGATCTTGGCTCACTGCAACCTCCACCTCTCGGGTTCAAGGGATTCTCTTGCCTTAGCCTCCTGAGTAGCTGGGGTTATAGGCGCTCACCACCATGCCCGGTTAATCTTTGTAGTTTTAGTGGAGACAGGGTTTCACTATGTTGGTCAGGCTGGTCTCGAACTCCTGACCTTGTGATCCGCCCAGCTTGGCCTCCCAAAGTGCTGGGATTACAGGAGTGAACCACCGCGCCCAGCCTAATTTTATTTTATTATTATTTTTGAGATGGAGTCTTGCTCTGTCACCCAGGCTGGAGTGCAGTGTCTCAATCTCCACTCACTGCAACTTCCGCCTCCTGGGTTCAAGCGATTCTCCTGCCTCAGCCTCCCAAGTAGCTGAGATTACAGGAGTCCACCACCACGCCCAGCTAGTTTTTGCATTTTGCAACCTTGTAGTGACAGGGTTTTGCCATGTTGGCCAGGCTGGTCTCAAACTTAACAATTTCAACTTACTCAAAAACTAGCTAAACAAATTATCCTACAGTACCCAAATTGCCAACTCACAGGCACACATCTGCCCACCTCGGCCTCCCAAAGTGCTGGGATTACAGGCATGAGCCACCTGCCCTGGCCTAATTTTAATGTGTGTGTGTGTGTGTGTGTGTGTGTGTGTGTGTGTGTGTAGAGATGGGGTTTCTCACTATGTTGCTTAGGCTGGTCTTGAACTCTTGGGCTCAAGTGATCCTCCTGCCTCAGCCTCCCAAAGCACCGTAATTACAGGCACAAGCCACTGTGCCCAGCAAGAATTTTATCTTTAAGGGAAAAAATGGCACCCTCCATTTCTGTCACCCCAGAGGAATCTACTTTCACCTTGTTTATTCTATCATTTTGCGATTGATCTCCCTATCTCTAAATACCATGTTTGTATGACTACCTCTTGATTTTTCAATTTTAGGCATTTTCCATCCGCTTCTCACTATGGAAGACATACTCAAACTCTTATTTAAATCAATTCAGCCTCCCACGTTGTGACTCTGACTAGATGAATATTCAGTGTTTACATGTTATGACTATGTAAATGCTCTCACAGCTGCCACAGTAGTAAACCGTGATTACTTTCCTCTCCTACACAATTCTTTGTTTTTCTTTCTTCTTTTTTTTCTTTAGACAGGGTCTTGCTATGTCACCCAGGCTGGAGTGCAGTGGCTTGATCTCAGCTCACTGCAACCTCCGCCTCCCAGGTTCAAGCAATTTTCCTGCCTCAGCCTCCCGAGTAGCTGGGACTACAGGCGTGCGCCACTACGCCCAGCTAATTTTTGTATTTTTAGTAGAGACAGGGTTTCACCGTATTGGCCAGGCTGGTCTCAACCTCCTGACCTCAAGTGATCCACCCACCTCAGCCTCCCAAAGTGCTGGGATTACAGGTGAGAGCCACAGAGCCCAGCTGAGATGGGGTTTCACTATGTTGTCCAGGGTGGTCTCAAACTCCTGAGCTCAAGTGATCTGCACATCTCAGCCTCCCAAAGTGTTGGGATTACAGGTGTGAGCCACTATGCCCGGTCTGTTTTTCTTGAGGTTAGTAAATGTCTTTTTGTCTTTTTTCTTTTTCTTTCTTTTGTCAGTTGCTTCATGGCTGAGTTTTCTTTGTGGTTAACTAATTCAAACCCAAATTCTCTGTTAACTATCTGAATCTCTTCTTAATATGTTCAGAAGTATCAAATACTCTTGTTAATTTCTTTTCTTTTCTTTTTGAAACAGGGTCTCACTCTGTCACCTAGGCTGGAGCATAGTGGCAAAATCTCAGTTCACTGCAGCCTCTGCCTCCCAAGTAGCTGGGATTACAATCATGTACCACCACGCCTAGCTAATTTTTGCATTTTTTTTTTTTGGTAGAGAAGGGATTTCGCCATATTGACAATGCTGGTGTCTATGTAATTCCTGGCCTCAAGTCGTCTGCCCACCTTGGCCTTCCAAGTGCTGGGATTACAGGTGTGAGCCACTGTGCCTGGCCTTGTCAATTTCATCTTATTGAAGAAGTTGCTCTTGTGGCCTTCTGGCCTGCTCCAGCCTGGGGCATAGATGCCATCTTGGGATCACCTTTCACCTTCATCCCTTCCTCTCTTCTGGTTCCTGTTGTAGCACAAATTCTTTTTGGGTTTTGCTTCCTTGTTCTTTTGAGCTTCCTGACAGAGGCACATAGGGGGCATATTTTTGGAGACATTGCAAATCTGAAAAGTCTTTTTTCTGTTCTTGTACTTGATGGACAGTCTGGCTGGGTATAGAATTCTGGATTAGAGCTTATTTTCTTTCAGAATTTGGAAGACTCGCTCTATTGTTTTCTAATATCCAGTGCTACAGTAGAGAAATCCAAGATCATTCTGATTCCTATGCCTTTGTATATAACCTGTTGTTTCTTTTCCTTGGTGGACTGACATTTTCAGTGACATGCCTTGATCTGTTTTCCTTTTTTTTGAGATGGAGTCTCACTCTATCACCCAGGCTGGAGTGCAGTGGCACGTTCTCAGCTCACTGCAACCTCTGCCTCCTGGGTTCAAGCAGTTCTCCTGCCTCAGCCTCCTGAGTAGCTACGATTACAGGTGTGTGCCATCATGACTGGCTAATTTTTGTATGTTTAAAGAGATGGGGTTTCACCATGTTGACCAGGCTGGTCTTGAACTCCTGACCTCATGATTTGCCTGCCTTGTCCTCCCAAAGTGCTGGGATTACAGGTGTGAGCCACCATGCACAGCCTTTTTTTTTTAAGATGGAGTTTCGCTCTTGTTGCCCAGGCTGGAGTGCAATGTCATGATATCAGCTCACTGCAACCTCCTGTCTCAGCCTCCCAAGTAGCTCAGATTACAGGCATGCCATGCCCAGCTTATTTTTTTGTATTTAGTAGAGACAGGGTTTCACTATGTTAATCAGGCTGGTTGTGAACTCCTGACCTCAGGTGATCCACCCATCTCAACCTGCGAAAGTGCTGGGATTACAGGCGTGTTCCACCATGCTCAGCCTGTTTTGCTTTCTTTCTTTTCATTTTTTTTTTTTAAGAGATGGTTTCTCACTATGTTGTCCAGGCTGGTCTTGAACTCCTGGGCTCAAGCAATCCTCCTGCCTCAGCCTCCCAAAGTGCTGGAATTACAGGCATGAGCCTCTGCAAGCAGCCGCTGATCTGTTTTCATTGCTGGGTCTTTCAGTCTTATCCTCATGTTGTTTGCTCTGAGAAAATTTATTGAATGTTCTTAACTTGTTTTATGTACAATGTCTCCCTCTCCTTCATTTCTCTGCTTGTTTATTTATTTATATTTAGAGACAGGGTCTCACTCTGTTCCCCAGGCTGGAGTGCAGTGATGCAATCATAGCTCACTGCAGCGTTAACATCCTGGGCTCAGGCAATCCTTCCACCTCAGCCTCCGAGTAGCTTGAACTACAGGTGTGTGCCACCCTTTTGTAGAGATGGGGGTCTCAGTATGTTGCCTAAGCTGGTCTTGAACTACTAAGATCAAGTGATCCTCCCACCTTGGCCTCCGAAAGTGTTGAGATTATAGGTGTGAGCCACTGCACCTGGCCACATCTTTTCTTTTTCTCTGAGCTTCTTTTTTTAAATTTTTTATTTTTATTTTTAGTAGAGATGGTCTCACCATGTTGCGCAGGCTGGTCTCAAACCTGTCCTCAAGCAATCCTCCCAACTTGGCCTCCCAAAGCAATGGGATGCCAGGCTTGAATGACTACACCCAGCCTGAATTGCTTTTGCTAAATTCCTAAATATTTTATTATATATTTATTTATTTATTTATTTGAGACAGAGTCTCGCTCTGTTGCCCAGGCTGGAGTGCAATGGTGTGATCTCGGCTCACTGCAACCTCTGTCTCCCGGGTTCAAGTGATTCTCCTGCCTCAGCGTCCCAAGTAGCTGGAATTACAGGAGCACACCACCAAGCCCGGCTAATTTTTGTATTTTTAATAGAGAAGGGGTTTCATTATGCTGGTCAGGCTAGTCTTGAAATCCTGACCTTGTGATCCGCCTGCCATAGCCTCCCAAGACGCTGCGATTACAGGCATGAGCCACTGCACCCGGCCCTATTATTTTTTTGCTGGTCTCGAACTCCTGACCTCAGGTGATCTGCTGGCCTCGGGCTCCCAAAGTGCTGGGATTACAGGCGTGGGCCACTGTGCCCGACCCTGGAATTGTTTCAATTTCATTTTAATTGTTCATTGCTAGTATATAGGAATATAATTTATTTTGTATATTTCATAATTTATTACATATATTGATCTTGTATCACGAACCTTGTTGAACTTCTATTAGCTGTAATAATTTTTATTGTGGATCCTTTGGGATTTTTGATGTACAATTCTATGAATTTGCTAGGGCAGCCATAACAAACTGCCGTAGACCGAATGGTGTAGACAACAGAAATGCGTTGCCCCACAGTTGTAGAGGCTAGAAGGTCAAAATCAGGGTGCCAGCAGTGGCGGCTGCTTTTGAGGGCTGTGGGAGGGCCTGTTCCAGATCTTCCTCCTTTCTTTGGCTTGTAAAAAGCTGCTTTCCTCCTAGGTCTGTTCACCTTGTCTTCCCTTTAAGTGTCGATTCAGCCACTGCTTTTTTTTTTTTTTTTTTTTTTTTTTTGGGAGATGGAGTCTTGCTCTGTTTGTTGCTCAGGCTAGAGTGCAGTGGAACCTCCTCAGCTCACTGCAACCTCGGCCTTCCAGGTTCAAGTGATTCTCCAGCCTCAGCCTCCTGAGTAGCTGAGATTACAGGCAAGTGCCTCCACACCCAGCTAAATAATGTTTTAGTTTTTTAGATGGAGTTTCTTTCTTGTTGCCCAGGCTGGAGTGCAGTGGTGCCATCTCCGCTAACTGCGACATCCGATTCCCAGGTTCAAGCGATTCTCCTGCCTCAGCCTCCTGAGTAGCTGGGATTACAGGTGCATGCCACCACGCCCACCCAGCTAATTTTTGTATTTTTAGTAGAGACGGGGTTTCACCATATTGGTCAGGCTGGTCTCGAACTCCTGACCTAGTGATCCTCCTGCCTCGGCCTCCCAAGTGCTGGGATTACAGGCATGAGCCACTGAGCCTGGCCTGGGGATCAGAGTTTTTAAAGATAATTTGGTGGGTAGCGGCTGGGGAAGTGGGGAGTGCTGATTGGTCAGGTTGGAGATGGAATCACAGGTGGCTGAAGTGAGTTTTTCTTGCTGTTTTCTGTTCCTGGGTGCTTATGGTAGAACTGGATGAGCCAGATTACCTGTCTGCATGGTGTCAGTTGATCCATCGAGTGTAGGGTCTATAAAATATCTCAAGCACTCATCTTAGGTTTTATAATAGTGATGTTATTCCTAGGAGCAATCTGGGGAGCCAGAGGCTGCATGACCCCTAAACTTAATTTCTAATTTCTAATCTTGTAGCTAATTTTTTTTTTTTTTTTTTTTGGAGACGGAGTTTCACTCAGGCTGCAGTGCAATGGTATGATCTCGGCTCACCACAACCTCCGCCTCCTGGGTTCAAGCGATTCTCCTGCCTCAGCCTCCCAAGTAGCTACAATTACAGGCATGCACCACCACACCCAGCTAATTTTGTATTTTTTCTTTCAGTAGACATGGGGTTTCTCCATGTTGATCAGGCTGGTCTTGAACTCCCAACCTCAGGTGATCCACCCTCCTCAGCCTTCCAGAATACTGGGATTACAGGCATGAGCCACCTCGCCCGGCTCTTGTAGCTAATTTGTCAGTCCTGCAACAGCAGACTGGTCCCAAGGCAAGAAGGGGGTCTTTTCAGGAAAGGGCTGTTATCAATTTTGTTTCAGCCAAACCATGAACTAAAGTCCTTCCCAAAGTTAGTTTGGTCTATGCCCAGGAATGAACAAGGTCATTAAGGGTTTGAAGCAAGATGGAGTCAATTAGGTCTGATTTCTTTCACTGTCACAATTTCCTCAGTTATAATTTTGCAAAGGTTGTTTCAAGGTGAGAGGGCGAGTCAGGCAGCTATCTGGGAGAAGCATGTTCCAGCAGGCGGAACAGCCAGTGCAAAGGTCCAGCTGCATCTCGCAGGCTAGAGCGATGGGGAGCTTGGGAGATGAGGACAGACGTGTAAGGAGGGGCCTCACAGCTCAAGGTGACTCAAGTCACTGTGAGTGACGAGGGGAGCCAAGGGAGGGTGGTGAGCTGAAAAGGGATGGTGCTGACTCAAATGTTAACATCCGTCTGGTGACGGAGTGGGAAGAAACAGGAAAGAAAGGACAGATACAGGGAATTTTAATTTTTCCCAAACCTACACCCAAAGGCTGTAGGAAACGACTGAGGTCTTTTTGTTTTGTTTTGTTTTGTTTTTGAGACAAAACTGGAGGTTAAATATTCTTGCCTGGAAGATCCTTTGGCTTCTCTGCAACTCAGCATCCAGCTGCTTTTTTTTTCTTTTTCTTTTTTTTTTTTTTTTTTTTTTGAGACAGGGTCTCGCTCTGTCACCTAGCAGGCTGGAGTGCATGACACAATCATAGCTCACTGCAACCTCAACCTCCTCCCTCAAACGATCCTCCCACCTCAGTCTCCCAAGTAGCTGAGAAGACAGGTGCACACCACCAAACCTGGCTAATTTTAAAAGTTTCTGTAGTTACAGGGTCTACCTTTGTTGCCCAAGCTGGTCTTGAACAACTGGACTCAAGCAGTCCTCCCGCCTCAGCCTCCCAAAGTGCTGGGATGACAGGCATGAGCCAGGGCCTCTGGAATGGCTTATTTTTTTTTTTTTTTGAGACGGAGTTTTGCTTGTCCACCAGGCTGGAGTGCAGTTATGCAATCTCGGCTCACTATAACTTCCACCTCTAGGGTTCAAGCGATTCTCCTGCCTCAGCCTCCTGAGTAGCTGGGATTACAGACGCCTGGCACCATGCCTGGCTAATTTTTTTTTTTTTTTGAGATGGAGTCTTGCCCTGTCACCCAGGTTGGAGTGCAGTGGTGGGAACTCGGCTCACTGCAACCTCCACCTCTCAGGTTCAAGTGATTCTCCTGCCTTAGCCTCCCCAGTACTGGGACTACAGGTGGTGCCACCATGCCCAGCTAATTTTTTGTATTTTTAGGAGAGACGGGGTTTCACTGTGTTAGCCAGGATGATCTCCATCTCCTCCTGACCTCGTGATCCGCCTGCCTCGGCCTCCCACAGTGCTGGAATTACAGGTGTGAGCCACTGTGCCCGGCTATTTATCTTTTATATTTTTAGTAGAGATGGGGGTTTCACCACATTGGGCAGGCTGGTCTCAAACTCCTGACCTCAGGTGATCTGCCAACTTCAGCCTCTCAAAGTGCTGGGATTAGAGAGGCAAGCCACCACGACCATGGCTGAGTTTTAATAGACATTTAGGGACCACGAGGGGATGGTGAGGTGGATGTGAGAGGGGAGGGAGGCAGTATATCCCAGAACAACTGAGGAAACAATTGAAAGTGAATGCTGTTAGCACTCCTCTCCCTGAAATCTCTCAACTATTTCCACCACTGGAAGCCTTGATTTTTAGCTTTCTCCAAAATGCAACTTCAGTCTTTGCTTCCACTCCCATTTGTCCTCTAAGGACTTCTGGAGACCCTCCTTCCATTTTCTCCCAGTCCCAGCCCCTCCATCCCGCCCCTCAGTCTGACTCTAGAAATTCCACGTTCTTCCCACTTAAACATCAATAGCAATTCACCTTTCGCCCCTAAGGGCATTTTCCTAAACAAAGAGAAACGTAGAGAAAAATTACAGTTTGCCTACAAGGCAGACGTGCCTGCAGGCAGTTGCGGTACTTTTCTAGTCCATCCTTGTTTCCAGATGTCAGCTGGGAACTCCCTGTTAGGATCTATATAATAGTAATTCAAACCCCATTCTCCAACTGTGGGATGATGATCGCCCTCCCCAGGTTTCTGCTAATTCTCCGGAGCTTCGAATTCTCCACACCTAAGTCTTTTTTTTTTTTTTTTGAGACAGAGCCTCCCTCTGTCACCCAGGCTGGAGTGCAATGGCCCGATCTCGGCTCACTGCAACCTCTGCCTCCCAAGTTCAAGCAATTCTCCTGCCTCAGCCTCCCGAGTAGCTGGGATTATAGGCGCCCACCACTGTACCCGGCTAATTTTTGTATTTTTAGTAGAGACGGGGTTTCAACATGTTGGTCAGGCTGGTTTCTAACTCCTGACCTCAGGCAATCTGCCTACCTCGGCCTCCCAAAGTGCTGGGATTACAGGTGTGAGCCACCTCGCCCAGCCTCCACCCCCAAGTTTGCTGCCACTATAGATACATTCAGTTTGGGGCATCCACTCACTGTCTGTTCCCCACTTTAGAGCGTATGCGCTAATTTAGTCCTTTTCTCGGATTTCCACACAACCAACCACACACACAAGGCATTTATATGTGAGCCTGTGAGTGTGTGGACAGGGCTTTTCTGAAGGTTTGGGGATGGACACAAGAGGACTTACATCAACAGACAGGCTAACCACTCAAAACTGGAGGTTAAGTATTCTTGCCTGGACGATCCTTTGGCTTCTCTGCAACTCAGCATCCAGCTGCTATTTTTTCTTTTCTTTTTTTTGAGATGGATTCTCGCTGTCGCCAGGCTGGAGTGCAGTGGTGTGATCTCGGCTCACTGCAACCTCTGCCTCCTGGGTTCAAGCGATTCTCCTGCTTCAGCCTCCTGAGTAGCTGGGATTACAGGTGCATGCCACCACGCCTAGCTAATTTTGTACTTTTAGTAGAGATGGGGTTCCACCATGTTGGTCAGGCTGGTCTTGCACTCCTGACCTCGTGATCCACCTGCCTCGGCCTCCCAAAGTGCTGGTTTTACAGGTGTGAGCCACCACGCCTGGCCTCAGCCCTTGTCTTTATCTATCTTGTCTTCCCAGAACGGTGCTTGTCCAATACTATTTCCATTTAAATCAGTTAAATTACATAAAATGTGGCCAGGCGAGGTGGCTCAACTGTAATCCCAGCACTGTGGGAGGCCAGGGGGGGCGGATCACCTGAGGTCAGGAGTTTGAGACCAGCCTGGCCAAAATGGTGAAACCCTGTCTCTACTCAAAATACAAAAATTAGCCGGGTGTGGTGGTGCACGCCTGTAATCCCAGCTACTTGGGAGGCTGAAGCAGAAGGATTGCTTGAGCCCAGGAGTTTGAGATCAGCCTGGAAAACAGACCGAGACCCCGTTTCTAAAAACAAAGTAAAATAAAATAAAAATTTAAAAAATAATATAAAATATACCCCATACCTCACCTGTCAGATCATAAGCCTTTATCTGATACCACAGAAGAGTTACACAGTATTCTTCTATGTGGATTCATTTATTCACTCATTCATTTATTCCGCAAATATCTATCAACCCCATCCTATGTGCCAGGAACTGTACCCCAGCCACAGCTGAGAATGAGAGCAACTGTGACCCTGACGGGCTTGCAGTCTCATGAGGGAGGTTGAGATTTATCAGACAACCACAGAAATAAAGGTAAAATGACAGCCGTTGTAAATGAGAGTGATAGCGCTATGTCCCACAGTAAATGCATCCATGAGAACTAACTCCACAGCCCTGCTCCTCTTCCCAACAAGTCTTAGAAATCAGGGCCTAGGGCAGGCGAGGTGGCTCACGCCTGTAATCCTAGCATTTTGGGAGGCCGAGGTGGGTGGATTAACTGAGGTCAGGAGTTCAAGACCAGCCTGGCCAACATGGTGAAACCCCATCTCTACTAAAAATACAAAATTAGCTGTGTGTGATGGTGCATGCCAGTAATCCCAGCTACTTGGGAGACTGAGGCAGGAGAATCTCTTGAACCTGGAAGATGGAGGTTGTTGCAGTGAGCTGAGATCACACCATTGCACCCCAGCCTGGGGGTCAAGAGCAAAACTCAGTCTCAAGGAAAAAAATTAATGAGGCTGGGCACAGTGGCTCATGCCTGTAATCCCAGCACTTTGGGAGGCTGAGGCAGGTGGATTAACAAGGTCAGGAGGTCGAGACCAGCCTGGCCAACATGGTGAAACCTCATCTCTACTAAAGATACAAAACATTAGCCAGGCATGGTAGCAAGCACCTGTAATTCCAGCTACTTAGGTGCGTGAGGCAGGAGAATCACTTGAACTCGGGAGGCGGAGGTTGCAGTGTGCTGAGATCGCGCCATTGCACTCTTGCCTGGGTGACAGGGTGAGACTCTGTCTCAAAAAAAAAAAAAAAAAAACTCCAGGTCTAGTGGGAGAACCCAAGCAAGTTAAGGTATGTGTCTGGGTCTATGTTTCCCCATCTGAAAAAAACAGTTATCTCCCTACAAGCTCACATCTATAGTCTCAGCACTTTGGGTGGCCAAGGCGAGAGGATCACTTGAGCCCAGGAGTTAGAGCCCAGCCTGGGCAACATGGAGAAACCTGTCTCTACAAAAAATACAAAAATTAGCCAGGTGTGGTGGTGTGCGCCTGTAGTTCAGCTACTCAGGAAGCTGAGGCAGGAGGATCGGTTGAACCCAAGAGGTCAAGGCTGCAGGGAGCCATGATGGTGCCACTGCACTCCAATTTGGCCAACATAGTGAGACCTTGTCTCAGTAAAAAAAAAAAAAAAAGAGTTCTTAGACTACGTAGGACAATGCCTGGCACAATATAAGTAAGTGAGCACTCACTCACATTATTTTTTTTTTCCATTTCCCCTTCTAAGCCTCAATCCTCCTCTTTATTTGTTTTGAAACGGCATCTCTCTCTGTCACCCAGGCTGCAGTGCAGTGGCGCGATCTCGAATCACTGGAACCTCTGCCTCCCAGGTGCAAGCAATTCTCCTGCTTCAGCCTTCTGAGTAGCTGGGATTACAGGTGCCCACTACCACACCCAGCTAATTTTTGCATTTTCAGTACAGATGGGGTTTCACCGTGGTGGCCAGGCTGGTCTGGAACTCCTGAGCTCAGGTGATGTGCCCACCTTTGCCTCCCAAAGTGCTGGGATTACAGCCGTGAGTCACCATGGCCAGTCTCAATTCTCTTTTTTAAAAACACAAGAGTAAATGGAAACTTTGGTGGGCTATGGTGAGGACTAAAGGAGTAACTATTTCATTAACAGTCACAGCTAGCACTTCTGCAGCACCTCCTTTGCATGAGGTACTATCTAACCTTTGCCTGTAGTCCCTGCTCCTGGGGAGGCTGAGATAGGAGGATCACTGGAGCCCAGGATTTCCAGTGCAGCCTGGACGACATAGCCAGACCCTATCTCTTAAAAAATATACTTTTGGGCTGAGCACGGTGGCTCACGCCTGTAATCACAGCACTTTGGGAGGCTGAGGCGGGCAGATCACCCGAGGTCAGGAGTTCAAGACCAGCCTGTCCAACATGGTGAAACTCTGTCTCTACTAAAAATACAAAAATTAGTTGGGTATGATGGTGGGTACCTGTAATCTCAGCTACTTGGGAGGCTGAGGCAGGAGAATGGCTTGAACCCGGGAGGAGGAGGTTGCAGTGAGTTGAGATTGTGCCACTGCACTCCAGCCTGGACAGAGCAAGACTCCATCTCAAAACAAAACATACTTTCGCAACAACTCTGAAGGGAGATACTGCTGCCATGCCCATTTTTCTGATGTGGAAACTGAGGCACAGAGAAGTGCAATGATTTGCTCAAGAGCTCAGCGCCAGTTAGGATTTGGAGCAGTTGGAGGTTAGAGGTGAGGAGGTTCCAGGCCTGACGGTGAGGGCATCTGGGTGGGACTGACCCTGCCCTCCACTCCCCCTCCCCGCAGGAAGCTGGACGCCTTCATCTATGATGCTGCGGTGCTCAACTACATGGCCCGCAAGGACGAGGGCTGTAAGCTTGTTACCATCGGCTCCGGCAAGGTCTTCGCCACGACAGGCTACGGCATCGCCCTGCACAAGGGCTCCCGCTGGAAGCGGCCCATCGACCTGGCGCTGCTGCAGTTCCTGGGGGACGGTGCGGCTGTGCGCAGGGATTTCTACGGCGGAGCGGGGGAGGGCGAGACCCCTGGGTTCCGGGGAAGAAATGGGCGAAAACCCGGACACCAGGGTCTGAGGGAGGAAGGGGCTAAGGAAGGGCCTACATTCCCACCTCACCGGCGAGGGTCATCAGGTGGTACTCATAGCAGGTGACTTTTGACCGCCCCTCCCCAGATGAGATCGAGATGCTGGAGCGGCTGTGGCTCTCCGGGATCTGCCACAATGACAAAATCGAGGTGATGAGCAGCAAGCTGGACATCGACAACATGGCGGGCGTCTTCTACATGCTCCTGGTGGCCATGGGCCTGTCCCTGCTGGTCTTCGCCTGGGAGCACCTGGTGTACTGGCGGCTGCGGCACTGCCTGGGGCCCACCCACCGCATGGACTTCCTGCTGGCCTTCTCCAGGGTACGGGGCAGAGAGGGAGGCCGAAAGTGGGAGATGGCGGGGAGATGGAAGGGGGAAGGAAGAAGGTAAAGCCGGGCAGAGATGGGGAGTTGCAGGTCGAGGTAGGGATAGTGGAGAAGAGAGCGGGAGAAGCAGGCAGGGAAGCTGGGCGTGTTGGCTCACGCCTGTACTCTCAGCACTTCGGGAGGCCGAGGCGGGCGGATCACCTGAGGTCAGGAGTTCAAGACCACCCTGGCCAACAGGGTGACACCCCGTCTCTATTAAAAACACAATTAGCCGGGCGTGGTGGCGGGCGCCTATAATCCCACCTACTCCGGAGGCTGAGGCAGGAGAATTTTCTTGAACCCGGGAGGCAGAAGTTGCAGTGAGCCAAGATCGTGCTACTGCACTCCAGCCTGGGTGACAGAGCAAAACTCCGTCTCAAAGAAAACAACAAAAAAAAAAGCAGCAGCAGGCGGGGAAATGGAGAGGAGGGAGGCACGGGGGTGGGGGGAAAGCGGGGAGGCAGGCAGGCATCCTGGGCACCCCGCGCTGACCCCGTCCTGTCCCCGGGCCCGCAGGGCATGTACAGCTGCTGCAGCGCCGAGGCCGCCCCGCCGCCCGCCAAGCCCCCGCCGCCGCCGCAGCCCCTACCCAGCCCCGCGTACCCTGCGCCGAGGCCGGCGCCCGGGCCCGCGCCTTTCGTGCCCCGCGAGCGCGCCCCCGTGGACCGCTGGCGCCGGACCAAGGGCGCGGGGCCGCCGGGGGGCGCGGGCCTGGCCGACGGCTTCCACCGCTACTACGGCCCCATAGAGCCGCAGGGCCTGGGCCTGGGCCTGGGCGAGGCGCGCGCGGCGCCCCGGGGCGCGGCCGGGCGCCCGCTGTCCCCACCGGCCGCGCAGCCCCCGCAGAAGCCGCCGCCCTCCTACTTCGCCATCGTGCGCGACAAGGAGCCCGCCGAGCCCCCCGCCGGCGCCTTCCCCGGCTTCCCGTCGCCGCCCGCGCCCCCCGCCGCCGCGGCCACCGCCGTCGGGCCGCCACTCTGCCGCCTGGCCTTCGAGGACGAGAGCCCACCGGCGCCGGCGCGATGGCCACGCTCGGATCCGGAGAGCCAGCCCCTGCTGGGACCCGGCGCGGGGGGCGCGGGCGGCGCTGGGGGCGCGGGCGGAGGAGCCCCGGCCGCGCCGCCCCCATGCCGCGCCGCGCCGCCCCCCTGCCCTTACCTCGACCTCGAGCCGTCGCCGTCGGACTCTGAGGACTCGGAGAGCCTGGGCGGCGCGTCGCTGGGAGGCCTGGAGCCCTGGTGGTTCGCCGACTTCCCCTACCCATACGCTGAGCGCCTCGGGCCCCCGCCCGGCCGCTACTGGTCCGTCGACAAGCTCGGGGGCTGGCGCGCCGGGAGCTGGGACTACCTGCCCCCGCGCAGCGGTCCCGCCGCCTGGCACTGCCGCCACTGCGCCAGTCTGGAGCTGCTGCCGCCGCCGCGCCATCTCAGCTGCTCGCACGACGGCCTGGACGGCGGCTGGTGGGCGCCGCCGCCTCCGCCCTGGGCCGCCGGGCCCCCGCCCCGACGCCGGGCCCGCTGCGGGTGTCCACGGTCGCACCCACACCGCCCGCGGGCCTCCCACCGCACGCCCGCCGCCGCCGCGCCCCACCACCACCGACACCGGCGCGCCGCGGGGGGCTGGGACCTCCCGCCGCCCGCGCCCACCTCGCGCTCGCTCGAGGACCTCAGCTCGTGCCCCCGCGCCGCCCAGGCGCGCAGGCTCACCGGGCCCTCCCGCCACGCTCGCCGGTGCCCGCACGCCGCACACTGGGGGCCGCCTCTGCCCACAGCATCCCACCGGAGACACCGGGGCGGGGACCTGGGCACCCGCAGGGGCTCGGCGCACTTCTCCAGCCTCGAGTCCGAGGTATGACGCGGCCCTGGGGGCCCCACCGCCCCCTTGGTCAGCGCAGGCCACGGCCCGAGGGGACACCCGCAGT
This sequence comes from Cacajao melanocephalus, assembly GCA_963573385.1. Taxonomy (NCBI): domain Eukaryota; kingdom Metazoa; phylum Chordata; class Mammalia; order Primates; family Pitheciidae; genus Cacajao; species Cacajao melanocephalus. The sequence continues at coordinate 15,952 of CAUYLG010072822.1, read as the reverse complement.
GGATAGGACCCGCGTGGGTTGGGAAGGAAAGCAGCGGAACTGGCCGGACCCCGCCTGGAGCAGCGTCCTGTGCCCCCTCGTTCTGAAGGAACCGCGAGCCGAAGAGGATTTGGTCCCCCAATTATCACCCAGCCTGAGAGCGAGGGGGTGGGGGCCTAGGAGCCCACCGGACTTTTTTTTAAACCCGACAAGGGCTTTTTAACGTCACCAGATGGGGTGGGAGGTGGGGGGTCACGCCACTTCCGCGTCCCACCTCCATGCCCGGGGCCGTGGCCCCCACATCACTGTGCAGCTCCCCGGCCCCAGCCACGCCTCCGGGGAAGCCCGTTTTTAACCTTTCATCCATCGGGACTCAAAACTGTGAGACGCGTTCGCCAAACTGTGACCCCAGACCTTGGCCCCGCCACACAGAAACCCCTGACCCATACTGTGACATCCGACTCCTAAAATGGTCATCCGACCCCAGACTGTGACCCCTGACCCCAAACTGTGACCCGAACCCCAGACTGTGCCCCGACCAGACTGTGACCCTTGACATCAAACCGTGACACCCCCTCCTCCTCTTCAACCCTCGGTCGCTTTTCCTTACTCTGACCTAGGGCACGTCCCCAACGGAAGCCCCGCCTACCCTTGCACCGCGATGAACCCAACCTCCCTCAAGCCAAAACTTCCCACCCTGCCGCACCTCTCGACCACCCCACTTGCCACCAACCACATCCTCTCCAAATCCAACCCTTATTTGCGACCCTTCAGTGATGACCCAGCAGACCTCCAAATAGCCTCCTCTTCCCAGATCTCCAGCCGGGTCTGGGGCTGGGTTGCGGAGGGGAGGGTCTGGGAGTCCACACTTCACCAACCTCACTTCCCACTCGTCTATTCCACATTGCAGTGTTTGGAATAAACCATGTTTTTATGCCTCCTCAGTCCAAGCCTGAGCTCCGTGTCTGTTAGCGCCCCTCAACTTCTCTGGGGGAAACAGAAACACAAAATTCCCACGGGAGGAGGAAACATTATTAGAGAGAGAACAGAGACTCTGAAAGGAGGCGGGGAGACAAAGACCAAGAAAGAGGCGGTGGGAAGGACCCTGAAAAGAGAGAAATCGAGAGGGTACTGGGGCAGATAGAGACCCCAAGAGAGTGGTGAGATAGATCCCGGAGACAAAGCATATTAGGATCAAAGGTATGGTTTTATTTCCTATGGCTATAGGCACCAAGGCTTGCTAGGTTCTTAATATCCTGTTCATGCAAGCTAGGAGAGTGTCTGACATATCCCAGCCAATCCGCATTATCTTGAATGCTGTTAGTCTCACCAATGAGAATCTATTTCTAACATTTCATTATGTCAATTAGCCAAACCGCTGGTGCTGATGGACGATAAAGAGAGTCGAAGAACTTGTAATAGCTGCCCCCAGAGGGTGGACTATCTGATTAAGTGCTCGCTGACCAGAGCTGCAATGTAAATGTCTAGTTAGGCAATTGACTGCCCCTAGAGGGTAGATTGAACCGCCTAACTTACAGATAATATCCATCCTGTCTACAGGAAGGCATTTTTGAAATAAGTTAAAGCCATCATAACAGAGAAGGGAGAAGAAACCAGCCTTATGGTCCTCAGGGAGCAGAAACCCAGTCTCTTTGCCAGTGAGAGAGCAAATATGCATATATGAATAATTAATTAAGTAGAAAGAACGCTCTGGGAATCAAAGTGGAAGATGGGCATAACAGGCCTCCCTTAGAACTACAACTCCCAGAAGCCCTTGCCACTACCGCGAGGAACAGCACCCAAAGTCACGCGAAGATGCAGTTTCTCCGTATCCTCAGGCTTCTCTCGCTGGCGCCATTACCAGAGTTCTCCCGCCTTTACGCACTACCCTCTCTAATTAGTGGTCCCGGAGGTTTCCAAGGTAACCGCGCAGCACGGCGGATTTCATTAGACGGAAGGCGAAACCCGGAAGTGACGCTCTTACCGGGCGTCGGCGGTAAGAGGGTTCTAAGATGGCGGCGCGCAAGGGTCGGCGGCGCACGTGTGAAACCGGGGAACCCATGGAGGCCGAGTCCCGCGACACAAGTTCCGAAGGCCCGGCCCAGGTCTACCTGCCCGGCCGGGGGCCGCCGTTACGCGAAGGGGAGGAGCTGGTCATGGACGAGGAGGCCTATGTGCTGTACCACCGAGCTCAGACTGGTAGGGCTGAGAGTCCGGACTCCAGAGTCTTTAGGTGGCTGATCCCGAGCCGTTTTTTTTTGTTGTTTTCTTTGAGACGGAGTTTTGCTCTGTCGCCCAGGCTGGAGTGCAGTGGCGCAATCTTGGCTCACTGCAACTTCCGCCTCTCGGGTTCAAGTGATTGTCCTGCCTCAGCGTCCCTAGTAGCTAGGACTACAGGCGCATGCCACCATGCCCGGCTAATTTTTTGTATTTTCAGTAGAGACGAGGTTTCACCGTGTTAGCTAGGATGGTCTCGATTTCCTGACCTCATGATCCGACCGCCTCGGCCTCCCAAAGTGCTGGGATTACAGGCGTGAGCCACTGCGCCTGGCCAGATCCCGAGCCTTTAACCTGAGGGGTGCTCGGGAAGAGATGGCTGGGCTCTAAGAGAGGTGATTTCATACCGGAGGCGGTTGATCCATGAGGAAGGTGGGGACTGAGATCTCACTGTCCAGTCTTAACTCGTAAGCCTCTCCTTCCATCCCCAGGCGCCCCCTGTCTCAGCTTTGACATAGTCCGGGATCACCTGGGAGACAGCCGGACAGAGCTTCCTCTTACACTTTACCTGTGTGCTGGGACCCAGGCCGAGAGCGCCCAGAGCAACAGGTAAGACCCGAGGCTTTTCCAGGACCAGGAGGCTCAGTTTCCAGCCCCTTCCTCAGGACCCAGGAGTTGGGGCTTTCAGGTGCTGCCTCTCCTAGACCCAGGAGTCTGGGTTTCCAGCCTCTCCTTCCTAAGAATCCTGGAATCTAGTGCCTAACTCACCCCACACTTTCTCCCAGACTGATGATCCTTCGGATGCACAATCTGCATGGGACTAAGCCCACACCCTCAGAGGGCAGTGATGAAGAGGAGGAGGAAGATGAAGAGGATGAAGAAGAGAGGAAGCCTCAGCTGGAGCTGGCCATGGTGCCCCACTATGGTGGCATCAACCGAGTTCGGGTAGGCATGGTCCCAGGAGCCTGCTCTGAGTTCTCTGAAACACACCCGACCCATTCGCTATGTCCATAACTCTCCCAACACCTCCTCATGTCTTTTTTTTCTTTTCTTTTTGAAATGTAGTCTCGCTCTGTTGCGCAGGCTGGAATGCAGTGGCTCGATCTTGGCTCACTGCAACCTCTGCCTCCCAGGTTCGGGTGATTCTCCTGCCTCAGCCTCCCAAGTAGCTGGGACTATAGGTGCCTGCCACCACACCCAGCTAATTTTTTGTATTTTTAATAGAGACAAGGTTTTTGCAATGTTGGCTAGGCTGATCTCGAACTCCGGACCTCAAGTGATCAGCCTGCCTCGGCCTCCCAAACCAATGGGATTACAAGCATGAGCCACCACACCCAGCCTCCTTCAGTTCTTAGAAAAGTCCAGCTGGGTATGGTGGCTCACGCCTGTAATCCCAGGACTTTGTGAAGCTGAGGTGGGTGGATCACCAGAGATCAGGAATTTGAGACCAGCCTAGCCAACATGGTGAAACTCAGTCTCTACTAAAAGTATAACAAATTACCCGGGCGTGGTGGCACGCACCTGTAATCCCAGCTACTCCAGAGCCTGAGGCAGGAGAATTACTTGAACCTGGGAGGCAGAGGGTGCAGTGAGCGAAGAACACGCCACTGCACACCAGCCTGGGTGACAGAGCGAGACTCCTCAAAAAAAAAAAAAAAAAAAAGAAAAGTTTGAATGGTCAAGGCCGAGCACTCATGCCTGTAATCCCAGTACCTTGGGAAGCCCATGCAGGAGGATTGATTGAGACCAGGAGTTCCAGACCAGCCTGGGCAACAAAGTGAGACCCCGTCTCTACAAAAATAATTTTTTTTTTTTTTGAGACAGAGTTTTGCTTGTTGCTCAGGCTGGAGTGCAGTGGTGTGATTTCGGTTCACCGCAACCTCCGCCTCCCGGATTCAAGTGATTCTCCTGCCTCAGCCTCCCGAGTAGCTGGGATTACAGGTGCACGCCACTACACCTGGCTAATTTTGTATTTTTGATAAAGACAGGGTTTCTCCATGTTGGTCAGGCTGGTCTTGAACTCCAGACCTCAGGTGATCTGCCCACCTCAGCTTCCCAAAGTGCTGGGATTACCGGCGTAAGCCACCACGCCTGGCTACAAAAAAATGTTAAAAGCTGGATGTGATGGTGCTCACCCATAATTCCAACTACTTGGGAGGCTGAGGTAGGAAGAGCACTTGAGCCCAGGAGGTTGAGGCTGCAGTGAGTCGTGCCCAAGGGCAACAGAGCCGGTCCCCGTCTCAAAAACAAAAAAGTTTGGACAGTCAGTGCAATAAGCATCTGGAGCCCAGGAGAGAGTTTAGGGCTCGGGGGTAACTGGAAACCTTGTGGCTGGACTGGGTATCCTAGTGAACAAGCACAGAGGCAAGGAGATCCAAGGACTGAGCCTGTGGCCTTCCAGCATTTAGAGGGTTTCAAAGACCAGGAGCCTGAAAACACTCGCACAGGCTGGCGGGAATTACAGCCTCAACTCCCAGGCGTCTTGGAGCTCTGTCTTCCCACCTCAGCTCCCCGACCCACTCCCATCCCCGCCCCCCACCCCATGGAGAGCCGTCCCAGTTACCATGCTGGTTTGGCAGGCTGTGATTTCCTTCCCACAGAGGTTTCTAGGAGCTGTAGTCCCTGCCCTGGGAGATCTGAGGAACTGCGCCTCTAGTTCTCTGGGATAGGGGGAGCTTGCAGTCAGTACCCTGATCCTCCTTTCCCCTTGCTTCACATCACCCTTCCCCCTCACTCTTCTGCAGGTGTCATGGCTGGGTGAAGAGCCTGTGGCTGGGGTGTGGTCAGAGAAGGGCCAGGTGGAGGTGTTTGCACTGCGGCGGCTTCTACAGGTGGTGGAGGACCCCCAGGCCCTGGCAGCCTTCCTCCGGGATGAGCAGGCCCAAATGAAGCCCATCTTCTCCTTCGAGGGGCACATGGGCGAGGGCTTTGCCCTTGACTGGTCCCCCCGGGTGCCTGGTGAGTCCCTGCGGTGTTCAGGAGTTCCCGGGAGGTGGGGGGAGCAGGGTCTGCATCAAAGTGGGGGCACTTAGACTCCAGGGAGGGGAGCGAACTGCAGGCAGTGGGGTTGAGGTCATTTCCTGACTCCCTTCCCCAGGTCGCCTGCTGACCGGTGACTGTCAAAAGAACATCCACCTCTGGACACCCACGGACGGCGGCTCCTGGCATGTGGACCAGCGGCCATTCGTGGGCCACACACGCTCTGTGGAGGATCTGCAGTGGTCACCGACCGAGGACACGGTGAGGGAGGGCTGGGGGTCTGCTCATCTAGTTCTGACGGGGTTCGTGCCAGGGACCTAGAATCCTGGGTCCAAGGGAAAAGAGCTGGGAGCCTGGCGGAGATTTAGTTTCCACGCCAAGTGCTAGGAAGGGGGATAGTGAAAGAGAGTAGTCCATCGCTGGAGTACCCTACCACTGGTGCCTGGGCTTCACCGTGGGCTGTGGGCTGCGGGACATCGGGGCCACTCAGACTCCGCCCTGCCCAGGTGTTCGCCTCCTGCTCAGCTGACGCCTCCATTCGCATCTGGGACATCCGGGCAGCCCCTAGCAAGGCCTGCATGCTTACCACAGCCGCCGCCCATGACGGGGATGTCAATGTCATCAGCTGGAGCCGCCGGGAGCCCTTCCTGCTCAGTGGCGGGGATGATGGGGCCCTCAAGATCTGGGACCTTCGGCAGTTCAAGGTATTTGCCCAGCCTGGGGGCTAGAGAAGCTTGCTCCCAGCAGGCCATGGGGTTTGTAGGATTTTTCCTCCTTGAATGTTTTTATGCAGCCAGAGCTGGGACAGCCCTTAGAACTAGACTCCTGCCTCTTCATGGTCCAGAGAGGAAACTGAGGCTCAGCAAGAGGAAGGGTGCTGGCTCTCCACTCGGGGTCACTCATTCCACCAGGGAACAGCTGACAAGAGATGGAAGGGCTGGGGCAGCAGAGACTACGGCTCCCATCTGCCCAGGGGGAGAAGTACAACTGTCTGCATGACCCATGCTGAGAGCTTCAGGGAGTTGTAGATTTGTAGATGCAACTGAGAATCAAGGCAGCTCGCTCGTGGTAGGAGAGCACTGAGGCACAGAAAGGACAAGAGCCGGTGTGACATGACAGCTAAGCCAGGGGTTGATGTTGTGGAGCTGGGAGAGGCGCTGCGCAGGAGGCGTGGCAGCGTCTGGCATCCTCTGGACAACCCACAGCTTTGTGTGGCTCTGCCTTCCTGGGGTGCCATGATGGCCTCCTTTTCCCCTTCCAGTTTGATCATTTCTATAGCATCAGCCCTGGGGAGGAGCCTAGGGATGGATTCCAGCCCCCCAGCCCAGCAGGGCACAGGGTCAGGCTTCTTGACCATTGAACTTCAGAGCCGCCTCTCCTGATGAGAGAGAGGCTGGTTCAGCGGGGCCTGTGCTATCGCGAAAGTGCTGTCAGTCTTAGCCTTTCTTTGGGTTGGCTTCTGGGGCTTGTGCTTCTGCTCTCTTTGAGGCCCTTGTAGGTTCTGCTGGGGGAGCCGTGCCCTCCTTTTTTTGTGGTGGTTGTTTTGAGACAGAGTTTCGCTCTTGTTGCCCAGGGTACAATGTTGTGATCTCAGCTCACTGCAACCTCTGTTTCCTGGGTTCAGGCGATTCTCCTGCCTCAGCCTCCTGACTAGCTGGGACTACAGGCGTGCCACCACGCCTGACTAATTTTGTATTTTTAGTAGAGATTGGGGTTTCACCATGTTGGTCAGGCTAGTCTTGAACTCCCAACTTCAGGTGATCCGCCTCTCTTGGCCTCCCAAAGTGCTGGGTTTACAGGCGTGAGCCACCTCTCGGGTTTTGTGACCCAAGTTTCGGAAGGGCTTCTTTGCAGGTGAACCCCAATTTCCAGGAGCCCCTGGGCTGGTCAGCCTTCTTAGCAGCCAGAATTACCCTGTGTCCCTTTCCTGGGCTCTGGGCTTGTGAGGGCTTAAGGGGTGGGGTTCTGGCCGAACCCTGAGGCTGGAGAGGGGTTGGGGTTGGGGTTGGGGTTGGGGTTCTGCCTGGGCCGCCCCCCAGGAGTCAGGCTGAGGCATTCAGAGCCATCATTCCCATCCTGTCCCTCTAGTCCGGCTCCCCTGTGGCCACCTTCAAGCAGCACGTGGCCCCCGTGACCTCCGTTGAGTGGCACCCCCAGGACAGCGGGGTCTTCGCAGCCTCGGGTGCAGACCACCAGATCACACAGTGGGACCTGGCAGTGGAGCGGGACCCTGAGGCGGGTGACGCAGAGGCCGACGCCGGGCTGGCCGACCTCCCACAGCAGCTGCTCTTCGTGCACCAGGGCGAGACAGAGCTGAAGGAGCTGCACTGGCACCCGCAGTGCCCGGGGCTCCTGGTCAGCACTGCGCTGTCGGGCTTCACCGTCTTCCGCACCGTCAGTGTCTGAGGCGCCCCGTGGCTCTGCTGCTCTTGCTTTCTGCTTGGAAACCGCTGTCGAGTTGGGCTCCCCGGGAAGGGGTTCCTTCAGGTCTGTTGACTGGGACTGGCCAACCCGTGGGCTGCCATGAAGGATTCTGTTTGACGGATTGTTCTCTGGAAGGCCTGGGTGTGATGCAGTGACCCCTCTCACCAAAGAACTCAGTCTGACCAGAGCTCTGTAAGGCCACTCCCATCCACAGACTGGTATGGCCTGTGTGTTGCTGGATTCCTTCCTGTCAGCGTGACCCATTTACCTCTGCCCCCGAACCCCGTTTTTCGTTGGTTTGTTTGAGACAGAGTCTTGCTCTGTTGCCCAGGCTGGAGTGCAGTGGCACGATCTCGACTCACTGCAACCTCCGTCTCCCGGGTTCAAGTGATTCTCTCGCCTCAGCCTTCCGGGTAGCTGGGATGACAGGCGCCCGCCACCACGCCCGGTTAATTTTTGTATTTTTAGTAGAGACAGGGTTTCACCATGTTGGCCAGGCTGGTCTCGAACTCTTGACCTCAAGTGATCCGCCTGCCCCAGCCTCCCAAAGTGCTGGGATTCCAGGCGTGAGCCTCCGTGCCCAGCTCCGGACCCAGTTTTGGCTGTTGATTCCCAGCAGGGAACTCGAGGGCTTCACAGTGACGCAATGGCTGTGTCAAATGTGAGGTGTGGGTTCCTCCAACACAATTTGGTTCTGTCCCTTGTCTTCCCGCCAGCTGGGTTTGGCCAGGATTTCCCAGTGTGGGGGCTACGTGCGGCCCTTCCTCTTCTCCCTGACTAGAGGCTGGTACTATGTGAGGGGAAATCAGGGCTCCTGAGCAGCAGTAAACGACCAGGAAGAAGTCTGAGGCATGTGCTGAGACTGGTCCTTTGGTCCCAGCCCTAGGAGAAAACGGGGAGTTTGGGGGCAGGGAAGAATTTGGCGCTGGAGGGAGGCTACTGGGAGTCCCTACAACCCAGCCCTCTGCCCGCCCACCCAGTGCCGCCGGCTTCTTTCTTGTCTAAGTGTCCTTCCATCTCACACTCACTCTGGCTCAGTAAAAGGGGCCTCATCCCTGCTTCCCAGCTGCTGAAGGCTTCATCTCCGGTAACTTGGGAGCCCCCATTTCTCCTTCCCTCCGCCTCCCCTTTATCATGATCTCAGTTTCTTTCTTCTCTGTGTCCCCCCTCTTTCAGAGTCTCCTGTCTCCCACTGCCAGTCTCCCTGCCCCCCAGTTGCTGTCTCTATCCTCCACCGCTGTCTCCTGTCCAGCCTGCCTGGGCTGTGGCCCAGCCGCCCTGCCTGGCCGGCCTCCCTGGCTCCCCCTCTGCGGCTCTGAGCTAGCCCCACCCCCTGCCCCCCTCCGTCCAGGCCTCTGATCATCCGTGGACTCTGAGGTTGGCTGCCGGCACACGGCCCCTGGGGCCAAGGACAGACCGCAGCCCCTCGGCACCCACAGAGGCTGCCCCCAGAAGAGGGCATGGGGGTGGGCCGCCCCACCAGGTACGTGCCTCCGCGGAAGGCCCTGCCGAGCCAGCCCCTCCAGCTCTGCTGCATTCCCCCATCCACCCCTGCTCCAGCATCCTTGTCCTCAGCGTGGCCCCCTCAGGGAGGCCTTGTCTGCCCGTCAGCAACAGGCTCAGCGCCAGGAGAATTGACCCCCCAGGTTCAGTGCCTCCAGCTCCCACCCCATCGCCATTTTCTGCATTTTCTCATTGGTTCCCATCCTTTGCTTCTCTTTCTTTGTCTCTCTGCTGTCTCTGTCTTTCTGCCTCTCTCTGCCTTCACAGTTTCATTCCCCATGTCGTCATTTCTTTAAACATTTTTTCTCTTTTCACTTTTCCCCAGTTGCTCTGTCTACCTCTGTCTTCTCTGTCCCCCTCTCTCTCAGTCTGTCCTCTCAAGGTCTCTGTCACTTTTTGGGTCTCTGTCCCCTTCCCTCTGGGTCTCTGTCCCTGTCTTTCTCAGTCTCTGTCCCCTCTCTCTCAAGGTCTCTGCCCGCCCCCCCACCCCGAGTCCCTGTCCCCCTCTCTCTCTCTGGGTCTCTGTCCCCGTCTCTCTCTGGGTCTCTGTCCCCCTCTCTCTCTCTGGGTCTCTGTCCTCCTCTCTCAGGGTCCCTGTTCTGCTGGGTCCCTGTATTTTTCTCAGGGTATGCCCTCAACACCCCTCTTCCTGCCTGTCTCTGCATCTCCTTGTCTTTCTGCAGTCTCTGCTTTCCAACCTGCCTTCCAGCTTCCACTGTAGGTGTGGAGTGGAGGGGAACACCCTGGTTTGGGAAGGGTGAGAGTATGTTGATTTGTGTGGGTGGGGGTGGGGCCTGGGGCGGGGCTTCTTGGCCTCAGATTAGACAGTGACTTTGACACGAAGTTGAAGCACCTTAAGCCCTGTGTCTCCTTTATATGGAAACATTAAGCTGCTCTCGCAGGTCAGGTGGAGGATCCCTTTCCCTCCCGCCCTGATTTTGCCAGGGAGGGGGTGCCCTGAGCCTGAGTAGCAGCCAGCCTGGGAGCTGGACCATGTTGGCCACAGACAGCCCCTTGGTGAAGGTCCCTGTCAGCTTTGGGAGGTAGACACAGGTCTGCCTCACAGGGCTGAGGTGGGACCGGAGGATTTCAGGGGCAGAGTTGTAGAAACGAAAGAAAGGCTGAGGACCCAACAGGCATTCCCCCTGACACTGGGGGTGGGGCCCTGGCCAGCTCATGGCGTTCCCAGAGCCTGCTTCCTGACTATGAAAGGGGGTGATGATCTTCACCTCCTGGCATCCTGAGCAGTCAAGGTGAGCATGGGGTGTGAGGGGTCCAGTGGGGGCTCATCTTGAGACCCTGGATGTACTGGGTGTGTGTGAAGCCAGAGTGCGTTCAAGAAGACTGGTTTGGCACTTGGGCTGCGGCTCCCGGGAGGCCAGGGTGGGAGGCCAGGTTTTGCCAGGTGAGCACAGGTCAGCGTCAGTGCCTGCTCGCCTCCCCCAGGCCATCGGGGAGGGGGTTCCTGAAGGTGGAACCAGCGCAGAGTGGGGATCCCCAGGCCAGGCAGGGCTGCACGTATAGACACTAGGTCCTGGATGCCGACCTCCAGACTGCCCCCCTGGGCACTGAACCTACTTCCCCTTTTCTGGAGAACAGTCTATAATATGCAGGGCTGTCCAGGCTGAGACAGAGTCGAGGTTGGGGTACATTTCGGGCGCTGGGCACAGCCAGGCTTGGTCCCCTCTCACCTCAGCCTCAGCTTTCCCTCTGTCAAGTGGACCTAATGAACCCCCGAATGGCAAGGCTGCCTGGGTGGTTGTGAGAAGGAGGTGCACAGCTTGGGGAGACGCGGTTGGTGCCAAACGTGACATTGTCTCATGGTCTTCCCAAATGGAGTGTGCCAGGCCCTGCCAACAAGCCCATGAGGATCCCTAGGTCCTGGCACAACAGACATGGACACGTGGTACATAGGCGCTTGGTGAATGTTGGTGGAATTGATATGCAAATTCTTTAACCCCAGTATAGTCCTAATCCAGCCAGTTCCTGGGAAGTCCCCTCACCACAGGGCCAAGTGTTAGTTAACCTTAGTTAACCCTGAAGCCAATGAGGTGTGCGGGTCCACACCCTGCCCTCTCCTTTCCTCCAGCCTGACAGGCTGCTGGGATTCCCTCCACCTCTTCCTTTACAATTTTTTTTTTTTTTTTGAGACGGAGTCTCACTCTGTTGCCCAGGCTGGAGTGCAATGGCAAGATTTCGGCTCACTGCAACCTCTGCCTCCTGGGTTCAAGCCATTTTCCTGCCTCAGCCTCCTGAGTAGCTGGGATTACAGGCGCACGCCACCATGCCCGGCTCATTTTTGTATTTTTAGTAGAGACGGGGTTTCACCATCTTGGCCAGGCTGGTCTCAAACTCCTGACCTCATGATCCGCCTGCCTCAGCCTCCCAAAGTGCAGAGATTACAGGTGTGAGTCACCACACCCAGCTATTTATTATTATTTTGAGACAGAGTCTTGCTCAGGCGCCAGGCTGGAGTGCAGTGGCGAGATGACGGCTTATAGCAACCTCCGCCTCCCGGGTTCAAGCAATTCTCCTGCCTCAGCCTCCCGAGTAGTTGGGACTACAGGCGTGTGCCACCATGCCCAGCTAATTTTTGTATTTTTAGTAGAGACAGGGTTTCACCATGTTGGCCAGTATGGTTTTGATCTCTTGACCTGTGATCCGCCTACCTCAGCCTCCCAAAGTGCTGGGGTTACAGGCGTGAGCCACCGCGCACAGCCTATTTTTATTATTTATTTATTTTTTAGAGACAGCGTTTCACCATCTTGCCCAGGCTGGTCTCAACCCCTGGTCTCATGCAATCCTCCTGAGTTAGACTCCCCAAGTGCTAGGATTACAGGTGTGAGCCACTGCGCCTGCCTCTTTTTTTTTTTTTTTTTTTTTTTTTAAAGGGACAGGATCTTGCTCCATTGCCCAGGTTGCAGTGCAGTGGTGCAATCATAGCTCACTGCAGCCTTGAACTCCTGGGCTCAAGTGATCCTCTCACCTCAGCCTCCAGAGCAGTTGTGTCACTGTGGCTGGATAATTTTTGTTTTAAGGTAGGGTCTCGCTAGGTTGCCCAAGCTGGTCTCAAACTCCCCGGTTCAAACAGTCCTCCCACCTTGGCCTCCCAAAGTGCTGGGATTGCAGGTGTGAGCCACCATTCCCAGCCCCCAGGCCTCCTGCATTTCACAGATGAGAGAGCTGGGGCTCAGGAAAGGATGTGACCCGTCCTCAGTCACACACCTAGTAAATGGCTGACCAAATTCAGTCTCTGGAAAAGGAAGCCAGAGACCCCAGGGCACATGGGGGGTGAGCAATTAAGCCAGGATTGGGCTCGGGTCTACATGATAAGAAAGCCCTTCCTGATCACTTAGAAAGACCCAATTTCCCCACCTTACAATTGAGGAAACCGAGAGTCAGAAAGACTTGCTAAAGACCAGAGGGCCGGGCATGAGCCCATTTCATTTATTTATTTTACAATAGCTTCATTGGAATCTAATTCACTTGTGATGCACTCATTACAGTGTACAATGCGGTGGCGTTGTGTACACAATTGTGCAGCCATCACAATTTTTTTGTTTTGTTTTTTTTTTTGAGATGGAGTCTTGCTTTGTCGCCCAGGCTGGAGTGCACTGGTGCAATCTCAGCTCACTGCAACCTCCGCCTCCTGGGTTCAAGTGATTCTCCTGCCTCAACCTCCCACGTAGCTGGGATTATAGGTGGATGTCACCACATCTGGCAAATTTTCATATTTTTAGTGGAGACAGGGTTTCACCATGTTGGCCAGGCTAGTCTCGAACTCCTGACCTCAGGTGGTCCTCCCACCTGGGCCTCCCAAAGTGCTGGGATTACAGGTGTGAGCCACCACACCCGGCCAGCATAATGTTTTCAGGGTTTATTCATGTTGCATCTCTCAATACTTCATTTCTCTTTATTGTCAAGTACTATTCTTTGGATGAATATATCACATTTTATGTATTCATTAGTTGGTTGATGTTTGGATTTCCACCTTTTGGCTATTATGAGTAATGCTGCTGTGAACATTTGTGTACAAGTTTTTGCATCTGTTTTCATTTCTCTTGGGTACATAAATAGGAATGCAATTGCTGAGTGATGTGGTAATTCTATGTTTAACCGTTTAAGTAACTGCCAGACTGATTCCTACAGCAGCTGGAATTTTCCGTTCCCCCTAGCAGCGTATGAGGGTGCCAATTTTCCCACCTTCTCGACAACACTTTTTATTATTATTATTATAGCCTTTGTTTGTTTGTTTCTTGAGGCAGAGTCTTGCTCTGTCACCCAGGCTGGAGTGCAATGGCGTGATCTCGGCTCACCGCAACCTCCGCCTCCTGAGTTTAAGCGATTCTCCTGCCTCAGCCTCGCAAGTAGCTGGGATTACAGGCACGTGCCACCATGCTCAGCTAATTTTATTTTTAGTAGAGATGGGGTTTCACCATGTTGGCCAGACTAGTCTCGAACTCCTGACCTAGGAATCCGCCCACCTCGGCCTCCCAAAGTGCTGGGATTACAGGCGTGAACCACCGCACCCAGCCTATTATAGCTATTCTAAGTGGGTTGGAAGTGGTATTCCCTTGTGGTTTTGACTTGCATTTCTCTGATGGCTAATGATGTGGAGCATCTTTTCATATGTTTATTAGCCATTTGGGTACCTTCTTTGGAGAAATGTCTGTACAGATCCTTTGACCACTTTTTTTGTTGGTTTTTTTGTGCTTTGGCCTCCAGAGTAGCTGGAACTATAGACATGCACCAGTAGACCCAGCTGATTTTTGGATTTTTAGTAGAGACGGGATTTCACCATGTTGGCTAGGCTGGTCTCGAACTCCTGAGCTCAAGTGTTCCAGCTGCCTTGGCCTCCCAAAGTATTAGGATTATAGGCATGAGCTGCTGTGCCTGGTCCCCTTTGCCCACTTTTAAATTGGGTTATTTGGGCTGGGCACAGCAGCTCACACCTGTAATCCCAGCACTTTGGGAGGTTAGGGTGGTTAGATCACTTGAGGCCAGGAGTTCAAGACCAGCCTGGCTAACATGGTGAAACCCTGTCTCTACTAAAAATACAAAAAATAGCTGGGCATGGTGGTGTGAGCCTATAATTCCAGCTACTCCGGAGGCTGAGGCAGCAGAATCTCTTGAACCCAGGAGGTAGAGGTTGCAGTGAGCCGAGATTGCACCACTGCTCTCCAGCCTGGGTGACAGAGCAAGACTCCATCTCAGAAAAAAAAAAAAGCATAATTTATCTTTTCATTATTGAGTTGCAAGGGCTCTTTATATAGTCTAGATACAAGTTCCTCATCAAGTATATGATTTGCAACTTACAGTATCTTTTCCCATTGGTGGGTTGTCTTTTCCCTTTCGTAAAAAAATTTTGTGAGACAAGGTTTCGCTTTTTTGCCCAGGCTGGAGTGCAGTGGCGCAGTCTTAATTCAAACCCATGGGCTTAAGCGATCCTCCCACCTCAGCCTTCCAAGTAACTAGGACTACAGGTTTGTATCACCACACCTGACTAATTTTTTAGTTTTTAAAGACCCGTTGCTATGTTGGCCAGGCTGGTCATGAACTCCTGGGCTCAAGTGATCCTCCTGCCTCAGCCTCCCAAAGCGCTAGGTTACAGGTGTGTACCACCTCACCTGGCCTCTTCACTTTCTTGATAGTGTCTTTGGGAGCACAAAGCTTTTTTAGTTCTGGCCGGGTGCAGTGGCTCATGCTTGTAATCCCAATACTTTAGGAGGCCAAGGCGGGAGGATCACTTGAGGTCAGGAGTTCAAGACCAGCCTGGCCAGCATGGCAAAACCCCATCTCTACTAAAAAAAAACAAATTAGCCAGGTGTGGTGGCGCACGCCTGTAATCCAGCTACTCAGGAGGCTGAGGCAGGAGAACCCTTTGAAACCAGGAGACAGAGATCACAGTGAGCCGAGAGTGTGCCACTGCACTCCATTCTAGGTGACAGACTGAGAGTCCATCTCAAAAAAAAAAAAGTTCCAATTTATAGGGTCTAGCCCTACAGGGTCCTGTGAGCCCCTCCCTGTTGGTGCAGAGACAAGAGACTAGAAATAAAAGACACAGACACAGAGACAGAAGAGAGTGTGTGCTCGGGAGTCCACTGGCAGCCAAGTGTGGAGACCTGCAGTGGCCCTGAGTGCCTGGACGCTCTGACTTTTATTGAGTACAAAGCAGCGGGCAGGGACATTAGGGTGAGGTAATGGTGGTCAGTGATAGGGTCAGGTAAATCAGGTGTTTTGAAGATAGGGGGCCAAGACTTTCAAGTAGCCGAGACGAGGAGAAAAGCTCAGCGCTCTTCGCATATTTGTTATAAATATCAAGGACACTAAGATTATGTTACCATTATTCTTAGCTTTTAAGAAAAGAGAAACCAGGTGCAGAAGCAGGGCATGAGAGTGGACGTGGACCGCGACCACGGAAGCCAGCATCACATAGAGACAGTTAAGCCCCTGGATGTTTGTGGGTGTTCCTGACAGCCGTCAGGCCTGCCACAAGAGCTTGGGGGAGCAGAGTTTTCTCTTAACTTCCCCAGGAAGGAGAGGTCTCAGCCATTTTGGACATCTCCTTCCCTAGCTGGCTAAACAGCAGGCGCTTTCCCTGCGCTGGGGCTGCCGCACAGCTGAGGCACCCTCCAGCAGCCCTTATGCGGGTGTGACAGAGGGCTTAGAGCATCTTGCCTTAGGGTCACTTTGTTCACAATATCACCTCAGTTCCATGCTTCATAACCCGATAGTCATTAGTAACTTTAAAGGTTATATTGGGTATATATCTTTATAAGTAACTATAAAACTATATATGATCATATAAAGGAATAACTATGTGCCTACATTTCTAATTCTTTTCTAAATC
>CAUYLG010072819.1:0-17710 GCA_963573385.1 Cacajao melanocephalus | reverse complement strand
TTATTTATTAGAACTTACTCTGTGCTAAGCACTCTTCAAAACCCTCTACAGGTAGTGGCATACCTGGTTGGCCTTTGCAAGAACCTTTTCATTTCCATTTCTTCTTAGCACAGCCTACCCTTCTAAGAAAGAGGCTAGGCTAGGCACGGTGGCTCACGCCTCTAATCCCAGCACTTTAGGAGGTCCAGGTGGGTGGATCATGAGGTCAAGAGTTCGAGACCACCCTGGCCAACTTAGTGAACTCCTATCTCCATTAAAAAAAAATATATACACACACACACACACACACACACACACACACACATATATATATATATATATACTTCACATATATGTGAGTATGATGGACATATCCTTCTCCTCATCAAACTTTTACAAATGCATATCCATTATTTATTCTTGTCTTCACCAACCATCATTATGATGGTTGTAAAATAATGATTTTCTCATACCTTCATTCCTTCATATATATATATATTTCACACACACATATATACACACATTTCACATATATGACATAAAAATGAATTATAAAGCAAATATGGCAAAATATTAACAAGGGTGAATCTGGTTAAAAGATATACAGGAATTATGTATTATGATTCTTATAATTTTTCTGTAAGTTTGAAATTACTTCAATATAAAAATTTAAATAAGCTTTAAGAATAAAGGGATAAGAAAATATTGTGGGGCCAGGCACAGTGGCTCACGCCTATAATCCCAGCACTTTGGGAGACCAAGGCAGGCAGATTACTTGAGGTCAGGAGTTGGAGACCAGCCTGGCCAACATGGCAAAACCCCATCTCTACTAAAAATACAAAAATTAGCCAGGCATGTTGGCGAGTGCCTGTAATCCCAGCTACTCAGGATGCTGAGGCAGGAGAATCACTTGAACCCAAGGCAGAGGTTGCAGTAAGCCAAGATTGTGCCATTGCACTCCAGCCTGGACCACAGGGCTGGACTCAATCTCAAAAAAAAATTAGCCAGGCATGGGGCGGTACACACCTGTAGTCCTCCCTCCTTGGGAGACTGAGGCAGGAGAATTGCTCGAACCCAGGGGACAGAGGTGGCAGTGAGCCAAGATCATGCCATTGCACTCCAGCCTGGGCGACAGAGTGAGATTCTGTCTCAAAAAAAAAAAAAAGAAAGAAAGAAAAGAAAAGGAAAAAAGAAAATATTGTGAACAAGATTGTATCAGTAATTTTAAAACATAAAAAATACATATTCCCAGAAAACTAACTTGATAAAACTGCAATCACCTGATGGATTCTTCTCGCATGCTGCACAGACAGGGCTAATGCATTGAGACAGTCATATTGCAATCGTTTAATAATCACAGGGCTAGCCAAGAGGAAGAACAGGAGCTTATCACTCAAATCAGCCCGTCTTGAAAACTCAGAGGCTAGGGTTTTTCAATGATAGTTTGGCGGGCAGGGGGCTAGGAAATGGGGAATGCTGATTGGTTGGATTAAAACCCTTCTTGCATTGAGTCAGTTCCTGGGTGGGACCACAAGACCAGATGAGCAGTTTCTTGGTATGCATTATTGGTCCACATAGCACATTAACTGGCCTATCAGACTGCAGGGTCTAGAAAACACCAATCTTAAGTTTTAACAATAGTGATGTTATCCATAGGAGCAACTGGGGAAGTGAGAAATCTTGTGAACTCCAGACCAGTAAATGATTACAGAAAGGCAGCCTAGGGAATAATGACTTTGTTATCATTTAGCTACACCCACATTTTATCAGAATTCAGACCCCTCCCGTAATCCAAAGCTGTGGCTTTTCGCTATTCTTACAAAGGTGGTTTTGGTCCATAAGCAAGGAGGGTATTAGTTTCATGAAGAGACTGTTATCATCTTTGTTTCAAAGTTAACAAAGGCAGTTAGCTTGTGAGATTAGAAGCAAGATGGAGTTAGCTATATCAGATTTCTCACTGTCATAATTTTTGCAAAGGTAGTTTCAAAATTACACAGCAAGAAAACTTAAATAGATTTATAATCATTAAAGACATTGTGTTAAATTGAATAGTTTAAAACATTTTAAAACCTTTCAAAAAATTAAAGATCAGGCTAAAGCAGACAGACATGCAGGTGAATTCTACCAGACTTTTAAGAAACAGATACTTCAAACTCCCCAGCTTTATTCTTTCAAGCAATCATAATCTTGATACCAAGGCATAAAAGGATAAAATAAGAATAATTACAGGCCCATCTCCCTCATTAACATAGATACAAAAATCATAAAATATTGGCAAACTGAATCCAACAATCTGTGAAAAATATAATGTATTAATTATCAAGTTGAGTTTATCCTGGGAATTCAAAGTATGTTTACTGTTAATCCATTAATATAATTAATTTAATTAACATATTATAGAAAAAATATAATACATATTTTCCTACATTTTTAAAAATAAAAGAACAATTTCTATATAATAAAGCATCCCAGCTGAGTGCAGTGGCTCTGATACAGTTTGGCTGGGTCCCCACCCAAATCTCATCTTGAATTCTCACATGTTATAGGAGGGACCTGGTGGTAGGCCACTGACTCATGAGGCAGGTGTTTCCTGTGCTGTTCTCATGATAGTGAGTAAGTCTCATGATATCTGATGGTTTTATTTTATTATTATTATTTTTTTTTTTTGAGATGGAGTCTCTCTCTGTTGCCCAGGCTGAAGTGCAGTGGCACAATCTTGGCTGACTCCAACCTCCACCTCCCGGGTTCAAGCGATTCTCCTGCCTTAGCCTCCAAAGTAGCTGGGATTACAGGCGCATGCCACCACTCCCAGCTAATTTTTGTATTTTAGTAGAGATGGGGTTTCACCATGTTGGCCAGGCTAGTCTCAAACTCCTGACCTCAGGTGATCCACCCACCTCTGTCTCCCAAAGTGCTGGGACTACAGGTGTGAGCCACCATGCCCACCCAGATCTGATGGTTTTAAAAAGGGGAGTTTCCCTGCACAAGCTCTCTTCTCTTATCTGCCACCATGTGAGAGATTCCCTTCACCTTCCACCATAACTGTGAGGCCTCCCCAGCCATGTGGAACTGTAAGTCCAATAAACCTCTTTCTTTTGTAAATTGTCCAGTCTCAGGTATGTCTTTATCAGTAGCATGAGAACAGACTAATACAGTAAATTGGTTCCAGTAGAGTGGGGCACTGCTGAAAAGATACTCAAAAATGTGGAAGCAGCTTTGGAACTGGGTAACAGACAGAGGTTGGAACAGTTTGGAGGGCTCAGAAGAAGACAAGAAAATGTGAGAAAGTTTAGAACTTCCTAGAGACTTGCTGAATGGCTTTGTCCAAAATGCTGATAGCAATATGGACAATAAAATCCAGGCTGAGATGGTCTTAGATGAAGATGAGGAGCTTGTTGGGAACTATAGCAAAGGTGATTTGTTGTCATTTAACTATACCCTTTTAGCAAAGAGACTGGCAACATTTCACCCCTGCTCTAGGGATTTGTGGAACTTTGAACTTGAGAGAGATGGTTTAGGGTATGCAATAGAAAAGAAGATCTTATTTTCTGAGGAGAAATTGAAACCAGTTGCAGAAATTTGCATAAGTAAAAAGGAGCCCAATGTTAATCCCCAGGACAATGGGGAAAATGTCTCCAGGGAATGTCCAAGGTCTTCACAGCAACCCCTCCCATTAGGGGCCTGGAAGCTTACAAGGAAAAAGTGGTCTTGTGGGATGGACCCAGGGTACTCTTGCTGCAGTCTAGGGACTTGGTGCCCTGCATCCCAGCTGCTCCAGCCATGGCTGAAAGGGGTCAACATAGAGCTTACTTAGGTCATGGCTTTAGAGGGTGCAAGCCTCAAGCCTTGGCAGCTTCCATAAGGTGTTGAGCCTGCCAGTGCACAGAAGTCAAAAATTAGGGTTTGGGAATCTCCACCTAGATTTCAAAGGATATATGGAAATGCCTAGGTGTTCAGTCAGAAGTTTGCCGCAGGGGTGTGGCACTCATGGAGAACCTCCTTTCTCAGTGCAGAAAGGAAATGTGGGGTTAGAGTCCCAACACAGTGTCCCCACTGGGGCACTGCCTAGTGGAGTTTTGAGAAAAGGGCCACTGTCCTCCAGATTCCAGAATGAAAGATCCACTAAGAGCTTGCACCATGAACCTGGATAAGCTGAAGACACTCAACGCCAATCCATAAAAGCAGCTGGGAGAGAGGCTGTACCCTGCAAAGCCATGGGGCAGAGCTGCCCAAGACCATAGGAACCCACGTCTTGCATCAGTGTGACCTGGATATGAGACATGGAGTCAAAGGAGATCATTTTGGAACTTTAAGATTTGACTGCCCTGCTGAATTTTGGAATTGCATGGGGCCTGTAGACCCTTTGTTTTGGCCAATTTCTCCCATTTGGAGTGGCTGTATTTACCCAATGCCTGTATCCCCATTGTATCTAGGAAGTAACTAACTTGGTTTTGATTTTACAGGCTCATAGGTGGAAGGGACTTGCCTTGTCTAGGATGAGACTTTGGACTGTGGACTTTTGAATTAATGCTGAAATGCGTTAAGACTTTGCAGGACTGTTGGGAAGGCATGACTGGTTTTGAAATGTGAGGACATGAGATTTGGGAGGGGCCAGGGGCAGAATGATATGGTTTGGCTGTGTCTCTATCCAAATCTCACCTTGACTTCCCATGTGTTGTGGGAGGGACCCAGTGGAGGTAATTGAATCATGGGGGCAGGTCTTTCCCATGATGGTCTCATGATAGTAAATAAGTCTCATGAAATTTGATGGGTTTAAAAAGGGGAGTTTCCCTGCACAAGCTCTCTTCTTTTGTCTGCCACCATGTGGGATGTGCCTTTCACCTTCCACCACGATTGTGAGGCCTCCCCAGCCACATCAAACTGTAAGTCCAATAAACCTCTTTCCTTTGTAAATTGCCCAGTCTCAGGTATATCTTTATCAGCAGCATGAGAACAGACTAATACAAGCTCACACCTATAATTCCAGCACTTTGGGAGGCTAAGGTGGGCAGATCACTTGACCTCAGGAGTTCAAGACCAGCCTGAGCAACATGGCAATACCCCAACTCTACAAAAATAGAAAAATTAGCTGGATGTGGTGGCATGCACCTGTAGTCCCAGCTACTCAGGAGGCTGAGGTGGGAGGATCAGTGGAGATCAGCCAAGATCTGGCCACTGCTTTCAAGGCTGGGCAACAGAGCAAGGCTCTGTCTTAAGAAAAAAAGAGAAAAAAATAATTCAGCTGGCCTTTGTCCCTGGTTCCTGAGAGGTAGCTTCTAAACCTTTAAAATTTCCAGAGTAATAAGACTATCTTTGTTATTCATAGTGTGCCCCCTGAGATCACCCCTGAGCTTGTACTAACCAGATGACACATGGTAAGTCACTAGGTAGTTTATACTAAGTTGGCTCAACATGCGGGCTAGCCATGCCAAAAGACCAACCATGTGATTAAAAGGTTAACATGTTGAACCAGATGATATCGGCCTGACCTCCAGGGAAGGGAGGGGGAAATAGAGATTAAGTTCAATTGCCTGGCCAAGGATTCAATCAATCATGCCTACATAATGAAACCCCCCAAAAAAGCTCTGGACACTAAACTCAGTTGTGCTTCCCTGACTGGCATTTTGTGCATATTGTTATACATCAACATGCTGGGAGGGTGACATTTTGACTCCACAGGGGAAGGACACTGGAAGGTTGGTATTTGGGACCCTTCCAGACTTTGCCCTGCATGATTCTTCTTTTGGCTGTTTCTGATTTGTATCCTTTTTGCTATAATAACTGTAATTGTAAGTATAACACTTTTGTGAGTTCTGTGAGTCACTGTAGCAAATTATCAAATCTGAGGAGTTAGTGAGCACCCCTAAATTTGTAGCCAGTTGATCAGAAATTAGGGTGGCCCTGGGAACCCTGTAGCCTGTGACTGGTATCTGAAGTGAAGAAAGCCTGGTGAAGGACTGTACTTTTAATTGATAAAATTTGGCCTAACTCTGGGTAGGTAGTGTCAGAAATTCCTGCAGCAATGAACAATCAGACCAAAAACTAATAATAAATGATCATATAAAGTAGGAGGAAGAGAACAGATGATTTGGAACAGGGTGGAACTTACACTTCTCTGAATGTATCTTGTTTTAGGGCTTGACTTTGAAATCATGCAATTGTTTTTACATAATTAAAATACAAAATGGAATTAAGATAAAAAGCAATCCCTAAAAATTAAAAACTGAAACAAAGGGACCTAACACTATATCAAGTTAGTACCATAACCACACAGAAAACTATTTCAAGTAAATTTAAATACAGTATTTTGATTGTACATCCATAGAAGGGATCATAAGCTCAAAACAAACCAAAAGGAATCAAAATTATATTCAGTGGTCATGTGGCCAGTTGCAATATTGGTGTTGTTCTTTTGAATGAAAAGATGTAGAAGCAGCAGGCACACCCCTAGGCCCAAGATTATGCTTTCTAAAACCATTATTCTTTAAAGAAAACCAAAGCTCTTTGGACAAATGACTAGCCCCACATATGAGGAAGGAAACATACAGGAACCTAGTACATCTTGTCACAATAGAAATCAAAGAATTTATCAAAGACTGCTGGGGCCCATCAATAGCACATTGGAGCCAACTTGAAGAAGCACACACTGACCAAAGATGGGATCAAGTGAGCATCAAAAATAATGATGATTGTGACAGATTGAAACATACCAAATATGTACAAATATATTTTTAACACATACAATATATAAAAATTTATTGATTCACAATGATAGTTTTATAAAGCCATCAATGGATATCTTTGGAGGTTGCTTATTAGCAACATCCAAAGGGTACCAACTTATTCTGAAATGAGACACAAAAGAATCAAGCATTTATTCTGCCTTTCCTATTCAAACTATATTTTGGGGTAACCCAAATAATTGATGAAAGTTCTTTGTAGAAGAATCACAGCTAATAAGTATAAGAAGAGTTAAGAATTTAGAAAAATCACTATTTTGCAACATCTAATGAAATCAGAGATACAGATAATAATCGTCAATGGTTTCCAAAGCAGTGGGTGAAAGGTGGATGGAAGACTTTATAATGGAAGGATCAGGCTAAAACCACCTGAACCAGCGGATCAGTATTAAGATCACTGAAAGTTAAAAAAAAAAAAAAAAAACAAATTTCATATGCTTCCTAATGTGATTCAATGGGAAATACACAGCACCACCTATAGAGCAATTTTGCCAAATAATAAATATTTAAAAATTTTACAGCTGGGTGCAGTGGCATGCTCCTGGAGTCCCACCTACTTGGGAGGCTGAGGAGGAAGGATCACTTCAGCCCAGGCTTTTAAGATCAGCCTGAGAAAACTAGTGAGAGATGCCTGTCTCAAAAAAAAAAATCGATGAAAAATATAAATCTAATCAAATCTACAGTTCTAATTGCTCATTTTCAGAAAAAAAAGGGAATGGATGTAAAATCACAGTTTAAAAATTAACTCAAACATAAAAGGCAAAAAAATTCTATAGTTCAAATGACTCAGTTTCTCATCAAATAAGTAGTATTAATATTTCAATATTAGATTATTAAGAAATCATAAATAGTTATAATAGATTAATATTATTATTATTTGGAGGGTGTTAACATGGTGTGATTATGGGTATTGTGGATATGCTTCTGAAAAGTCCTTATCTGTTAGAGGTACACACTAGTATATTTAGAGATTAAATAATAAGATGCCTGCCTGGAAACTACTTTCAAATACCTCCCCAAAAAAAGCATGGGGAAGAGGTGATACAAGAATGGCAGAAAATTGATAATTAGTGAAGTTGGGTGATGGATCATGAGGATTCATTATAACTTTCTCTCGTTTTGTGTATGTTCGAAAATCTCTGTAATAATAAGCAAAAGACAAACATATGATCATCTTAATTGATGCAGAAGAATGTATTTGGTCATGTTCAACATTCATTCATAATTCATTCATAATTGTCATTCTCAGCAAACTGGGAATAGAAGGGAATTTATTTAAATCAATAAAGTGTGCTATCAAAATCTACAGTAAACATTACAGTTAATAATGAAACAGAAGTTCCTTTTTTCGAATCAGGAATAAAACAAGGATATTTTATCCCTAATATTACTATTTCTCAGCTACTCTCTACTGAATTAGAGGACTTAGTACAAGCCAAGAAAAAGAGACAGGAGTAGGAAGGAAGAAAGAGTTCATTTTCTCAGATAAAAGCATTGTCTATATAGAAAACCCAAAGTAACTGTAAAAAGTTAGAATTGTTAGCTCTGGCATACAGATCTGCTGCAATCTCAGTCATTGCTTCCTCAGAAGAAAGAATTCGACCAAGAGACATAAGGCAGAGGAAAAGACTGAAGCAAGTTTTAAAGCAGGAGTGAAAGTTAATGAAAAGGTTTTAGAGCAGGAACAAAAGGCAGTAAAATTATACTTGGAAGTGGGACCCAGCAGGCAACTTGAGAGATTCAAGTGCTCTGTTTGACCTTTGACTTGGGGTTTTATACATTGGCATACTTCTTAGGGGTTGTCTCCTCTCCCCTGATTTTTCCCTTGGGATAAGCTGTCCTCAGGCATAGTAGTCAGCCAGCACTTGGGAGGGGCCACATGCACAGTGTTTTACTGAAGTTGTACACATGTTCATTTGAGGCTGTTTGTTTGTTTGCTTGTTTGTTTGTTTTGCCATCCCTTCTGCTGGGGGTACCCCATGGTAAGCATTGCACTCGGAGTTCAAGGATTGGACGTGATAGTACTGATTAGCAATGAGGGCAGCAAGCAAAACAAGCAAGCAAGGAGACCTACAAATAAAGAAACAAGAGGGCAGGGAAAGTCTGAGCCATGAAGACCACGTTTTTTAATATATATTTTTTGTTTTCTTATTTCAATCGTTTTTGGGGAACAGGTGATGTTTGGTTTCATGGAAAACCTCTTTTGTGGCGATTTCTGAGATTTTGGTATACCCATCACCCAAGCAGTGCACACTATATCCAATGTGTAGTCTTTTATCCCTCATCCCCTTCCAACCCTTCTCCCTGAGTTCCCATTCTTTATGCCTTTGCATCCTCATAACTTAGCTCCCACTTATAAGTGAGAATAAAAAATGTTTGGTTTTCCATTCCTGAGTTACTTTATTTGGAATAATGATGTCTCATTCCACCCAAGTTCTTGCCAGTGCCATTATTTCATTCCTTTTTATGGCTGAGTAGTATTCCATGGAATATATACCACATTTTCCTTATCCACTCATTGACTGATGGACATTTAGGCTGGTTCCATATTTTTGCAACCACAAATTGTGCTGCTATAAACATATGTATGCAAGTCTTTTCATTTAATGATTTACTTTTTTCTGGGTAGATACCCAGTAATGGGCTGGATCAAGTGGTAGTTCTACTTTTAGTTCTTTAAGGAATTCCCACACTGTTTTCCATAGTGATTGTACTGGTTTACAATCCTACAAGCAGTGTAAAAAGTGTTCCCTTTTTACTATATCCACACCAACATTTGTTTTTTTTATTTATTTTTTTCATTTTTTAATTATGGCCATTCTTGCAGGGATAAGGTGGTATCTCATCGTGGTCTTAATTTGCATTTCCCTGATAATTAGTGATGTTGAGCATTTTTTCATATGACCATTAGCCATTTGTATAACTTCTTTTGGGAATTGTCTATTCATGCCGGCACAGTGGCTCATGCCTGTAATCTCAGCACTTTAGGCAGGAGGCCAAGGTGACTGGATCACCTGAGGTCAGGAGTTCAAGACCAGCCTGGCCAACATGGTGAAATCCTGTCTCTACTAAAAATACAAAAATTAGCTGGGCATGATGGCATGTATCTGTAATCTCAGCTACTCAGGAAGCTGAGGCTGGATAAATTATTTATCATTTGATCCCAGGGGGCAGAGGTTGCAGTGAGCCAAGATCATGCCATTGCACTCCAGCCTAGGCAACAAGAGTGAGATTCCATCTCAAAAAAAAAAAAAAAAAGAGAGAGAGAGAGAGAGAGATAATTGTCTATTCATGTCTTTGCCTAATTTTGGATGAAATTACTTGCTTTTTCTTGCTGATTTGTTTGAGTTCTTTGTAGATTCTGGATATTAGTCTTTTGTTGGATGCATAGTTTGTGAATATTTTCTCCCATTCTGTGGGTTGTCTGTTTATTCTGCTGATTCTTTCTTTTGCTGTGCAGAAGCTTTTTAGTTTAATTACATGCCACCTACTTATGTTTGTTTTTGTTGCATTTGCTTTTGGGTTCTTGGTTATGAACTCTTTGCCTAAACCAATGTTTAGAAGAGTTTTTTTCTATGTTATGTTCTAGAATTTTTATGATTTCAGGTTTTAGATTTAAGTATTTGATCCATCTTAAGTTGATTTTTGTATAAGGTGAGAGATTAGGATCCAGTTTCATTCTTCTACATGTGGCTTGCCAATTTTACCAGCACCATTTGTTGAATAAGATATCCTTTCCCCACTTTATGTTTTTGTTTGCTTTGCTGAAGATCAGTTGATTGTAAATATTTGGTTTTATTTCTGGATTCTCTTTTCTGTTCCACTGGTCTATGTGCCTATTTTTATACCAATGTCATGCTGTTTTGGCAGTGATAGGCTTGTAGTATAGTTTAAAGTCCAGTAATGTGATGCCTCCAGATTTGTTCTTTTTCCTTTGTCTTGTTTTGGCTTTTTTGGCCCTTTTTTGGCTTCATGTGAATTTTAGGGTTGTTTTTTCTAGTTATGTAAAGAATGATGATGGTATTTTGATCGGAATTGCATTGAATTTGTAGATTGCTTTTGGCAGTATGACCATTTCTACAATATTGATTCTACCCATCCATGAGCATGGGATGTGTTTCCATTTGTTTGTGTCATCTACGATTTCTTTCAGCAGTGTTTTGCAGTTTTTCTTATAGAGATCTTTTACCTCCTTGGTTAGTTATATTCCTAAGTTTGTTTGTTTGTTGTTTGTTTTTATTTGTTTTGTTTCTTTTGCAGCTATTGTAAAAGGGGTTGAGTTCTTGATTTGATTCTCATCTTGTTTGTTGGTGGTGTATTACAGTGCTACTGATTTGTGTGCACTGGTTTTCTATAATGAAACTTTACTGAATTCATTTATCAGATCTAGGAGCTTTCTGGATGGGTCTTTAGCATTTTTTAGGTATACAATCCTATCATCAGTAAACAGCAACAGTTTGCCTTCCCCTTTACCAACTTAAATGCCCTTTATTTCCTTCTTTTGTATGATTGCTCTGGCTAGGTCTTCCAGTACACTGTTGAATAGCAGTGGTGAAAGTGAGCATTCTTGTCTTGTTCTCAGGGGGAATGCTTTCAATTTCTCCCCATTCAGTATAATGTTGGTTGTGGGTTTCTCATAGATGGCTTTTATTACCTTGAGGTATATTCCTTCTATGCCGATTTCGCTGAGGGTTTTAATCATAAAGGGATACTGGATTTTGTCAAATTCTTTTTCTGCATCTATTGAGATGCTTACATAATTTTTGTTTTTAATTCTGTTTATGTGATGTATCACATTTATTGATTTGTGTATGTTAAACCATACTTGCTTCCTTGGTATAAAACCCACTGATCACGGTATATTATCTTTTTGATATGCTGTTGGATTTGGTTAGCTAGTATTTTGTTGAGGATTTTTGCATCTATGATCATCAGGAATATTGGTCTGTATTTTTCTCTTTTTTTTTTAATGTCCTTTCCTGGTTTTGGTAAAAGGGTGATACTGGCTTCACATAATGATTTAGAAAGGATTCTCTCTTTCTCTATCTTGCAGAACAGTTTTAGCAGGATTGGTACCAATTCTTCCTTGAATGCCTGATAGGATTCAGTTGTGAATCCATCTGGTCCTGAACTTTTTTTTTGGCAATTTTTTTTATTACTGTTTCAGTCTCACTACTTTTATTTGATCTGTGCAGAGTTTCTATTTCTTCCTGACTTAATTTAGGACAGTTGTATATTTGTATCACAAAGCAGTCTCACAGATAGCTTTCTTCTAGGTTTCATTGCCAGATATTCGGTTTCTCAATATAGGCTGCAGTGGAGTTTGAAATATCTCTTTTTAGATTCTACACAAAGACTGTTTCTAAACTGCTGAATCAAAACATAAGTTAAACTCTCGAAGATGACATCACAAAGCAGTTTCACCAATAGCTTTCCATTAGTTTTTATTGTGAGATATTTGTTTCTTCACCATAGGCTTCCATTCAGTCTGAAATGTCCCTTTCTAGATTCTACACAAAGTGTGTTTCTAAACTGCTGAATCAAAACATAGGTTCAACTCTCTAAGATGAATGCACACATAGCAAAGCAGTTTCACAGATAGCTTGCTTCTAGGTTTGATTGCCAGATATTCGGTTTTCCACCACAGGCCACAGTGGAGTTTGAAATATCTCTTTTTAGATTCTACACAAAAAGTGTTTCTAAACTGCTGAATCAAAACACAAGTTAAACTCTCGAAGATAAAAGCACATATTGTAAAGTAGTTTCACGAATAGCTTTCCATTCGTTTTTATCATGAGATATTTGTTTCTTCACCATAGGCTTCCATTCAGTCTGAAATGTCCCTTTCTAAATTCTATAGAATTCCTAGTTTGTGTATATAAAAGTGTTCATAGCAGCCTTGAATTACCTTTTGTATTTCTGTGTTCAGTTGTAGTATGTCCTGTTTTGTTTCTAATTGAGCTTATTTGGATCTTATCTCTTCTTTTCTTGGCTAATCTTACTAATGGTCAATTTTGTTTATCTTTTCAAAGAACCAGCTTTTTGTTTTATATATCTTTTGTATTTTTTTGTTTGAATTTCATTTAGTTCTGCTCTGATCTTTGTTTCTTTCTTTTCGTCTGCTGGGTTTGGGTTTGGTTTGTTCTTGTTTTCTAGTTCCTTGAGGAGTGACCCTTAGATTGTCTATTCATGCTCTTTCAGACTCTTTGATGTAGGCATTTAATGTTATGAACTTTCCTTTCAGCAACGCTTTGGCTATATCTCAGAGATTTAATAACTTGTGTCACTGTTATCATTCAGTTCAAAGAATGTTTTAATTTCTATCTTGATTTTATTGTTGACACAAAAATCATTCAGGAGCAAATTATTTAATTTCCATGTGTTTTTATAGTTTTGAGGGTTCCTTTTGGAGTTTATTTCCAGTTTTATTCCACTGTGGTCTGAAAGACTACTTGATATAATTCTGATTTTCTTAAATTTATTGAGACTTGTTTTGTGGCCTATCACATGGCCTATCTTGGAGAATGTTTCATGTGCTGATAAAAATAATGTATATTCTGCAGGAGTTGGTTAGAATGCTTTGTAAATATCTGTTAAGTCCATTTGTTCTAGGATATAGTTTAAGTCCATTGTTTCTTCATTGGTTTTCTGTCTTGATGACCTGTTTAGTGCTGCAAGTGAAGTATTTAAGCCCCCCACTATGATTGTGTTGCTATCTCATTTCTTAGGTCTAGTAATAATTGTTTTATACATTTGGGAGCTCCAGTGTTAGGGGTATATATGTTTGGGATTGTGATATCTTCCTGTTGGACCGATCCTTTTCTTATTACGTAATGTCCCTCTTTGTCTTTTTTTAACTGTTGTTACTTTAAAGTCTGTTTTATCTGATATAGGAATAGCTACTCCTGCTCACTTTTAGTTTCCATTTGCATGGAATATCTTTTTCTATCCCTTTACCTTAAGTTTACGTGAGTCCTTATGTGTTATGTGAGTTTCTTGAAGATAGCAGATACTTAGTTGGTGAATTTTTATCCATTCTGCCATTCTGCATATTTTAAGTGGAGAATTCAATGTTAGTATTGAGATGTGAGGTACTATTTTATTCATCATGCCAGTTGTTGGCTGATGGGGTTTTTTCATTGTGTTATTGTCTATTGTTTTTGTTTCTCTTGTGAGATTTATGTGTTAAGAAGTTTCTATTTTGGTGTATTTTGAAGTTTTGTTTCAATACTTATAACTTCTTTTACCATTTCTTGCAGTGCTGTGTTGGTAGCGGTGAATTCTCTTAGCATTAGTTTGTCTGAAAAAAAACTTTGTCTCTCCTTCATTTATGAAGCTTAGTTTTGCTGGATACAAAATTCTTGGCTGGCCATTATTTTGTTTGAGGTGGCTAAAGATAGGACCCCAATCTCTTTGAGCTTGTAGAGTTTCTGCTGAGAAATCTGCTGTTAATCTGATAGGTGTTCCTTTATAGGTTACCTGATGCTTTTGCCTCATAGCCCTTAAGTTCTTTCCTTTGTCTTGACTTTAGATAATCTGATGACGATGTGTCTGCATGATGATCTTTTTGCAATGAACTTCCCAGGTGGTCTTTGAACTTCTTGTATCTGAATGTCTAGATCTCTGGTGAGTCCAGGGAAGTTTCCCTCAATTATTCCCTCAAATATGTTTTCTGAACTTTTAGATTTCTCTTCTTCCTCAGGAAGAATTATTCTTAGGTTTGGCCATTTAACATAATCCCAAATTTCTTGGAGGCTTTGTTCATTTTTTTATTCTTTTTTCTTTGTCTTTGTCTGACTGTCTAATTTGAAAGCCTTGTCTTTGAGCTCTGAAGTTCTTTCTTCTACTTGTTCTAGTCTGTTGTTGACACTTCCTAGTGCATTTTGTATTTCTCTAAGTGTGTCTTTCATTTCCATATGTTCTGATTGTTTCTTCTTTATGATACCTA
This sequence comes from Cacajao melanocephalus, assembly GCA_963573385.1. Lineage (NCBI taxonomy): Eukaryota > Metazoa > Chordata > Mammalia > Primates > Pitheciidae > Cacajao > Cacajao melanocephalus. Next base: position 3,043 of record CAUYLG010072819.1, on the reverse strand, counting down.
TTTTTCTGGAAAAATTTTTATCTATATCCTGTAATTTTTTTTAATTCTTTAAGTTGTTTTTCACGTTTTTCTGGTATATCCTTGAGTAGCTTAATGATCAACCCTCTGAATTTTTTATCTGGCAATTCAGAGATTTCTTCGTGATTTGGATCAATTTCTAGTGAGCTAGTGTGATCTTTTGGGGGTTTTATAGAACCTTGTTTTGTCATTTTACCAGAATAATTACTTTTCTGGTTCCTTCTCATTAGGGTAGACTGTTTTGGTGGAAAAATCTGGAACTCACAGCCTGATGTTCAGATTCTTTCGTCCCATGAGATGATCCCTTGATGTGGTGCTCTTCCCCTTCTCATTGGGATGGGGCTTCCTGAGAGCCATACTACAGTGATTATTATTGCTCTTCTGGGTCTAGCCACCCAGTAGGGTTACCAGGCTCTGGGCTGGTGCTGGGGAATGTCTGAAAAGAGTCCTGTGATGTGATCCATCTTCAGGTCTCTGAACCATGGATACCAGCACCTGCTCTGGTGGAGGTGGTAGGGGAATGAAGCAGACTCAGTGAGAGTCCTCAGTTGTAGATATGTTCAATGTGCTGGCTTTCTCAAATGCTGGTTATGCTATCAGTGAAACTGTCCCACGGACAGACTCAGGACCTCTGGTTAGCCAGGATGTTGCAGGCAGTGGGATTAGCTGTCATTTTCTCCTTCCTTTGAGCAGGGTTATTCTGTGATGAGTTGCAGTAATGCCCTGAGTTCGTTGGCCTCCAGCCAAGAGGTGGCACTTTCAAGAGTGCACCAGCTGCAATAGTAGAAGGGGGATATAAGCTTGCCCTAAGTTAGCCAGTGTAAGTATTCAGGTTTCTCAGGCAAGGGGCAGGGCCATAAAGTTCCCATGAATTTATGTCTTTTGTGATTGGCTACCAGGGTAGGTAGAGAAAGATCATCAGGTGGGGGCAGTGTTAGGTAAGTCTGACTCAGACTCTCCTTGGGCAGGGCTTGCTGCAGCCACTGCAGAGAATGGTGGAGGAGGGGGCGGTTCTTGGGCCAATCAGGTATGTTTCAGAGCAGATTATGGCTGCCTCTGTTATCAGGGAAGTAGGGGAAAGCCAGTAGCAATAGGCCTCACTCAGCTGAGATGCAGTGAGCAAGACCGGTCTCACTCTTGCCATGCCCTGCTAACAGTGGCAAGTGCAGGCAGCCTGCACACCTTAAGGCATTTTTCCCTTACCAGTTGAGTGTTCCTAAAGGAAGGTCATATACCAGTTAAACTCCACCATTTTACCTCTTAGTACACATGCTTGAGCCCACTTGCCCAACTCCTGAGACCTTATCAGGAAGCTGCTTATTACCAGTTTTAGGTGTTTTCTATTTATTGGGAGATTGCCTTTCCCTGGAGCTGGCTGTGACCAATTATTATTTTAGAAGACAGTTTAACAACCATCTGACCATCGCCTGATGGTTGCCTGACATTCCTGGTTATGGGGTGGAGGCCTCTCTTGGCCTGCTTTTGCCTGCCTAATTTTCTTTCTAGAATCACTAAGAGTTTAGCAAGGGAACAATAAAGATAACAATCAGAATGGTATTTACCCTCAGGGGTGGGAGTGGGGAAGAGGATTCCAATGGGGTAGGACACTGGTAGTGTGGAGAAAGCTGTTTATTATTCCATATACCTTGTAGTGATGGGGGGGAGTGGTTTGTATGATATACTACCTAATTTTAAAAAGCAACTAAAAAAAGATTCTTTGTTCTGAAATTTCTAGAGCATAAAGCATATGGAAACATCTGTTTGGTATACTGAAGACATAATTCTTGCTTTGACTGGGAAAATCACAATAACTTGCTCTTGAATGTCACTTGCCATTTTCTTTTTTTTTTTCTGAATTAAAATTTTCTTTTTTTTTAATTGCATTTTAGGTTTTGGGGTACATGTGAAGAACATGAAAGATTGTTGCATAGGTACACACATGGCAGTGTGATTTGCTGCCTTCTTTCCCATCACCTATATCTGGAATTTCTCCCATGCTATCTCTCCCCAACTCCCCACCCCCCGCTGTCCCTCCCCTATTTCCCCCCAACAGACCCCAGTGTGTGATGCTCCCCTCCTTGTGTCCATGTGTTCTCACCGTTCAACACCCACCTATGAGTGGGAACATGCGGTGTTTGATTTTCTGTTCTTGCGTCAGTTTGCTGAGAATGATGGTTTCCAGGTTCATCCATGTCCCTACAAAGGACATGAACTCAACGTTTTTTATGGCTGCATAGTATTCCATGGTGTATATGTGCCACATTTTCCCTGTCCAGTCTATCATCGATGGGCATTTGGGTTGGTTCCACGTCTTTGCTATTGTAAACAGTGCTGCAGTGAACATTTGTGTGCATGTGTCCTTATAGTATAATGATGTATAATCCTTTGGATATATACCCAGTAATGGGATTGCTGGGTCAAATGGAATTTCTATTTCTAGAAACAGAAATTCCTCAAGGAATCACCGCACTGTCTTCCACAATGGTTGAACTAATTTACACTCCCACCAACAATGTAAAAGTGTTCCTATTTCTCCACATCCTCTCCAGTATCTGTTGTCTCCTGATTTTTTAATGATTGCCATTCTAACTGGCGTGAGATGGTATCTCAGTGTAGTTTTGATTTGCATGTCTCTAATGACCAGTGATGATGAGCATTTTTTCATATGTTTGTTGGCCTCATGTATGTCTTCTTTTGTAAAATGTCTGTTCATATCCTTTGCCCACTTTTGAATGGGCTTATTTGTTTTTTTCTTGTAAATCTGTTTTAGCTCTTTGTAGATTCTGGATATTAGTCCTTTGTCAGATGGGTAGATTGCAAAAATTTTTTCCCATTCTGTTGGTTGCTGATTCACTCTAATGATTGTTTCTTTTGCTATGCAGAAGCTGTGGAGTTTGATTAGGTCCCATTTGTCTATTTTGGCTTTTGTTGCCAATGCTTTTGGTGTTTTGGTCATGAAGTCCTTGCCTACGCCTATGTCCTGAATGGTTTTGCCTAGGTTTTCTTCTAGGGTTTTTATGGTGTT
>CAUYLG010072818.1:0-49528 GCA_963573385.1 Cacajao melanocephalus | reverse complement strand
TCTCTCTGTCACATTCAGGTACACCTATCAAACATAGAGTGGGTCTTTTCACATAATCCCATATTTCTTGGAGGCTTTGTTCATTTCTTTTCACTCTTTTTTCTCTAATCTTGCCTTCTCATTTTATTTCATTGAGTTGATCTTCAATCTCTGATATTCTTTCTCCTGCTTGGTCAATTCGGCTATTTAAACTTGTGCATGCTTCACAAAGTTCTCATGTTGTGTTTTTTAGCTCCTTTAAGCCATTTATATTCTTCTCTAAGCTGTTTCTTCTCACTAACATTTTGTCAAACCTTTTTTCAAGGTTCTTAGTTTCTTTGCATTGGGTTAGAACATGATCTTTTAGCTTAGAGAAGTTTGTTATTACCCATTTTCTGAAGCCTGTTTCTGTCAATTCATCAGACTCATTCTCCAACCAGCTTTGTTCTCTTGCTGGTGAGGAGCTGTGTTCCCTTGGAAAAGGAGAGGCATTTTGGTTTTGGGTGTTTTCATCCTTTTTGCACTGGTTTCTTCCCATCTTTGTGGATTTATCTACCTGTGGTCCTTGTGGTTGGTGACTTTCATATGGGGTCTCTGAGTGGACTTCCTTTCTGTTGATGTTGAAGTTATTTCTTTCTGTTCTTTAGTTTTCCTTCTAACAGTCAGGCCCCTCTGCTTTAGGACTGCTGGAGGTCCACTCCAGACCCTGCTTGCCTGGGGATCACCTGTGGCAGCTGCAGAACAGTAAGGGTTGCTGCCAGTTTCTTCTTCTGTTATCTTTGTCCCAGAAGGATACCTGCCAGATGTCAGCCTGAGCTCTCCTTTATGAGGTGTCTCTTTGGAGATACTGGAGTTGGAGAGCTACTTGAGGAGATGGTCTGTCCCTTATAGGAGCTCAAGTGCCGAGCTGTAGGCTCCATTGTTCCATTCAGAGCTGCTGGGCAGGTATGTTTATGTCTGCTACAGTGGAACTCATAACCACCTTTTCTTCCCAGGTGCTCTGTCCTGGGAAGGTGGGGTTTTATTTTTAAGTTCCTGACATGCTGCTACCTTTTTTCAGAGATACCCTACCTAGCAAGGAGGTAGCCTAGTCACAGTCTGCCAGCAGAAGCACTGCTGAGCTGCCCTGGTCTCTGCCCAGCTGCTGTGTAAACTTCTTTGTGGTTTTGTTTACAAAGGTATAGTTAGAACTGCCTCGGTAATGGCAGTCTGCCTCAGTAATGGCGGACTGCCTCTGTAATGGCAGACTGCCTCAGTAATGGCGGACTGCCTTAGTAATGGCGGACTGCCTCGGTAATGGTGGTCTGCCTCGGTAGTGGTAGACTGCCTTGGTAATGGAGGATGCCCTTCTCCCCACAGACTGGACCATCCCAGGTCCAGCTGTGCTTGCTGTGAAACTCTCAATCCAGAGCATTTCAGACTGTTGGTCTTTGTGCATGTGGGACCCTCTGAGCCAGATCACCTGGCTCCCTATTTTAGCCCCCTTTATTTCAGTTGAATGGGTGGCTCTGTCTCCCAGGCATTCCAGGTGCCAGTTGAAATGGCCACCCAGATTTCTGTGAGTTTTTATGCAGAGACCCACTGTGCCGGCTGAAACAGCCATGCTGGAATCTTGTGGTGCTTTTCAGCCCGGGAATCTCTTGGTCTGTGGGCAGTAATAACTCATTTGGAAATGTGGTGATCACTCACCCTCTGCATTGTTCTTGCTGGGAACTGTACTCCAGAGCTGTTACTATTTGGCCATCTCCTATTATTAACACTGTCATTACTATGGTACATTTGTCAAAACTAAGGAACAAATCTAGAATTATCTAAAGTCCTTTTTTTTAGATTTCTTTACTTTTTTTTCCCTAAAAGCCTTTTTCTTCTCCAAAATCCCATCTAGAATACCAATTATTAATATTATTATTACTACAAAATTATTTAAGCACCATATCTCCTTAGGATTCTCTATAATTTCCCAGATGAAATTTTCTCTTTCGTGATGATCTTACCAGTTTTGAAACATACGGTCATGTATTTCATAGGACAGTTCTTTCATTGAGGTATCTGTAATGTTTTTCTCATGGTTATAAAGGAATATGGGTTTGGGAGCAGACCTACAGAGGTAAACCTTCTTTCTTATCATATTATGTCAAGGATACACACTGTCAACATGACTTAACAATTTTGAGGTTAACCTTTATCAACTGGCTGAGTTAGTATTTGTCAGGTTTTTCAACTATAAAGTTATTATTTTCTGGGCTTTTCATATCATATTTCTTTGAAATACGATGTGTACATCTCACACTTAAAAAAAGAGTAGGGACTTACATTCCACCTCCTCAAGGGCAGTTATCATGTAAGTTATTTGTCATTCTTCTGCATGAGAGACTTCCCTCCTCTTTCCCATTTACTTATTTATTGAATTGCTCAGTTATGTCAATATTAACTCATGAACATTTATTTTACACTCAAGATTATAACCTAATACTATATTATTTATTTAGACTCTGTTCAAATTATTCCAGCTTTGGCCATTGGGCGCTCTTCTAATTGGTTCCTGTATCCCTTTGACATGCCTCCATCATTTTTTTTTTAAGCAGTTCTTATTTCTGGCTACACAGCGTGAACCGAGTTCATCTTGAATATGCACTCCCCTGGACTTAAAATCAACAATTTCTCCAAGGAGCATTGGTTTCTTTCATCAGAAAACGGTTTTAGAAATCAAGATCTGGAAGTTGGGTGTTTATTATAAACGGGATGCAGTTGCTGTCAACAGACAGAGTTAGAAAACAAATAGAAAAGTGATAATCCATGCCATCACATACAAGAAATGAAATGTAACCAATATAACAACTACTAGAATTGGTCAGCCCTGCTTAGATAGTAAACGGTTTTTTGCAATATTTAAAAAATCGTTCTATTCATCCATCTATTCATCCATCCATCCATCCATCCATTCAGATATACTAAGGCACTAACCTTTAACCTTAAAGAACTAAGTATATGGCTGCAGCAGAATGACAAAGAAGTAAACAGCCGCTTTCAGGTAAATGAGGTAAGTTTTTGTAATACTTCAGTGGAGTGGAAGAGATAAGAAACAGACCCACAAATAGATAACATACATTTCCAAGAAATACTGCAAATGAATTAAATGGGGAAAGGACAGTGTCTTTAACAAATTGTGCTAGAACAACTGAACATTTATATACAAAAATATTCTTAATACTTACTTTACATCATATCCAGAAATAAACTCAAAATGGATTGTAGACCTAAATATAATCTCTAATACCATAGAAAACATAGATCTTTGTGACTTTGGTTTATAATTTAAGATTTTTAAAAATAAGACAGAAAAAATTGATGTTAGACTTCATCAAAAATGAAAAAAATTGCTTTTCTAAAGATGCTTTTAATAAATTGAAAATGCAAGCCACATACTGAGAGGAAATATTTGCAAAAGATATATTTCTTACACAGGATTGCATATGGAAAAAAGTATATATTTAATAAAGAACTTCTGTCTTGACTATATTAAAACTTTTATAACCTAATTGTAAGGTAAAAAAATTTTTTTAAATTTGGAAAAAATCATTATACCTTTCTCCAAAAAAAAAATATAAAACACATAAGAACATGAAAAGGTGCTCAGCATCATTAGTTCAGGGAAATTCAAATTCAAACCATAAGAATATATTAATATTACTTGACACTGACTAGGAATTGCTAAAATTAATACCATCAACATTAGCTAGTGTTAGAGTGAAGGAAAACAATGGGACTTCAAATAAAATGCTGGCAGCGATGCAAAATGGTAAGCTACTTTATAAACAAGTAGTTTCTTATAAAGTTAATCATGTGCTTCCCATGTGATAACATGTCTGCCCAAAGATCTGCATTCACTCCCTTCATATGCTATGAATAGAAAGGTTCATAGCAGCTCTATTAGCGATAGCCTCAAATTGGAACCAAAACAAATGGTCTATCAACTGATGAATGTATAAACAAATTGTTACATACCCATACAATGAGAAACTATTGAGCAGTGGAAGGAAACAAACTACTGGTGTATGTAAGAATATGAATAAATTCTTATGTATTATATCAAGTGAAAAAAATACAGGTACAAATGTATGTAATAAAGGACAGATTGTATTATTCCATTTGTATAAAATGTAATATAAATAAACAGAATTCATTATATATTAAATATAGTTACATATTATATTTTATATAATAGAATTGATATGAACTTTTTTCAGGATGATAAAAACTTTGTATCTCATATTTGTGTCACGGTTACATGACTGCACTTATTTGTCAAAATGCATCAGATTTGTCAATATTATTGTATGCAAGTTATACTTCAACAAACTGTGCATCAATTAATATTTTTAATGAGTATTCTTTGGCCTATGTTTATGGGGCTCTGTCTAATGTCATGGGTAGGCTGGTTAGCAAATAATTATAATACCATGTAATCCATGCTGTATCAAAATATGTACATATACTATTCATTCGGCTGGCTGTTAGGAGACTGGGACTGCACTAAACACAGCAATGAAAACTGTTCTCACAGAATTTAAGGTCTGGGCAGGAAATAACTAATGCTATCTAAAATATAGGAAAAGACTTCATAGAGGTGATTTCAGAGTGGAGTCTTAATAAAAAAGGTCATAACACAGAGAGAGAAGTATGTAGAAAAGTACTAGGACTATTAAATTTTATGGAATGTTGTTAACGTAGAAGTTAGCTTTGTGTGGCTTTTCCTAATCAGTGAAAGCATATTCTCTGTGAAATCCCAAAATGTGAATTTATGTATATTATCTATCTGATAATATGATATAATCTCAAGGTTCGTGTTTTCTGGTTTTAGACTCAATCTGAATCCCTATTAAAATGCTAGAGGAAAAAATGGTCAAATTTAGGTCTTATAATGAAATAATAGCTACTTTGCAATAGGTAAAATTTGCCAGTACTAAGGTGCTTATAGTTTATTTTCTAAGTCTTATAATTTAGATAAGCTAAAAAGGCCCAATGGCCAGAGATTGGCATTAACTTCTATCAAAATAAGGATCTTATCTGTTTTGATCACCACTGTATACTGTAGTATCTGAGATCTGGAAAATGTCCAATAGCTATTTTTGTTGTTAAATGAATATGAAATCATGTTCTGATAACTTATTTCACTCACTGACTCTCTCTGCATAGCCAAGAAAGTCATCTATAGATCGGTGGCCCCAGTCATTGTGCTTTTTTTTTCTGGAAATTCCCACTTTAGCCTTCTAGCCAATGAATTTGAATAAATATATTAATATCCTAACGGTCAAGCAGAGTTTAGATCATAGGTGAGCATCACAAAAATATTTATACATTTAAAACACATTTTCTCACTGTCTAACTAAGCACTTCCTATAGTCTCTGGTTCCTCACGTATCTGGATGGTTATCATAAATCTGTATCTGTCTCATAGCCTAGTTTGTGATCTCCTCAGAGACGTGTTGAACTGAACAGCAAACCATGGGCACTTAAACCCTGCAACCTGCCTGCAAACACTGTTAGAATAGTTAAATAACTTGAAATCCAACTGACAGTACTGTTTATTTCAACACTTCCCAATTCAACAATTGAGATTATATTGTGTAGCACCTATTGTTTAGTACGTTGTTTCATCACAAGAGAATGAAATGGAGTTCGACATAATTGCATGAGAAATGATGGGTTGGATTTGCTGGTAATTCAAGAGCCAGTGAATCAGTTCAGCTCATTTCTGGCATTTTGACACAGGCTTTTCTATCTGTGTTTATTCTTTTTTCTTCTTATATTATATGAGTGGAGAATCCCTTTCCTTTCTGAATTGAAAGAAACACAATTACAAATTATAAATCACCTTTGCCTTACTTTCACATGGTGCTGCTGACTGATAAATTACAATAGCAATAAATTTGTCTATTATTGTTAGAGGGAGGGAGAAACCCAGACACCTAGATTTAACCATAGTTTTCCTCAAAAATATCTTGTAAACTCAGCTTAAAGAGAGTATGTTAGCTTTAAATTAGTCTTCAATTAGTTCAAAAGCAGGAACATGAATAACCAAAGAAAAATTGCCCTTGGAACTAGCAAAAGCAGATATTTATTTTATAATGTTAAAAGGTATCTTTGTGGCTAAAGCTCTGAACCATAAGCTACAAGGTCTGCTTTATTTGCCTTTGTAGACCATTATTTCACCTTGAGAATTTGAATAAGACCCTTGAATAATGTGTATCTCATTTTCCTTATCTGTTGAATAGCAATAATACTTTATATACCACTACAAAGTTTTCTCTGAAAATAGTCTCACAGTATATGAGAAAATACTTAAGAAAGTATTATGCAATGTACAAATATTTGTTATCACATAGACTCTTTTGTGTACACACAGCATTGCGTTAAATCCTATAGAGAAGTTATTCAGGAAGACAGAATCGTCAGGGCTAGTCAATCCTGATTGGTTTTTAAGTAACCACTTAAAAATTCTATTATGACCTTTCAAAGATCAAAGAAAGGCTCACATATTTTTGGCTTCTCTAGATGCTGAGTAATTCAGGGTCCCAAGAGAGGAAAAAGTAGTTGAATTTGTTAAGTGATTTCATTAATATGAACAAGGTAAATAACACAAGATATAAATGTTGACTATTGACTATAATACTGTCCCTTGACCTCAGAGTTTAGAGTTTAGTTGACATAAGGGTAGACAAATTTTATCTTCCCCCATATCCTCCAAATGCAAATTGCTAAATTTAAAAGTCCCCAGTGTCCATGTCCTCATATCCTGTGTTTCTCTCAAACTATAGCAATTATTCATGTCCTTATTTTTACACCACTGAGCTCTACTGTGTCTGACCCCTTTTTTACTTCTCTCTGCCAACTGCACCCAACATCTTTATCTTTCTTCCCTATCCAGCTGTCTTAGTCCATTGTGCATTACTGTAAAATAATACCCAAGGCTGGGTAATTTATAAAACAGAAATTTATTTGGCTCATGTTTCTGCTAGCTATAATATTAGGCATCTGGTGAAATCCTCAGGCTCTTCCACTCATGGCAGAAGGTGAAGGAGAACTGGTGTGCGCACAAATCACATAGTGAGAGAGGAAGGGAGCGAGAGAGAGAAGTGAGGCAGCATGGAGAGGCAGGCTCTTCTTTAACAACCAGAAGAGATATGTATGTGTTTACTCTTTGCTACCTCTTTCCTCTTCCTGATTTCTCAACAACAAAAAAAAAATCACAATCACAGACTGATCAATTCCATTCAATAAATGTTGTTGGAATCTGAATCTGTCCAGTTCTCTGAAGCCCTACTTCTACTTCTCTAATTCCATCAATCATTCATTCAAGAAAGTTGTTTTGAATGCCCACTCCATGCCAGGCACTGTGCTATAAGTTCTGGAAAAACACTGATGATCAAGCTAGATATTATCTGAGCTTTCATGGAGCCTCTATATCCTTTCCTGAATTATTGCTGTAGCCTCATAATTTGTCTCCTTTTCTAGAAATATGTTGGCTTCCAAATTATTTTTTGTATTGTAGTCAGAATATTTTTTCTCTAAAATGAAATTTTAGCTATGATACTCCTTGGCCATGATACTCCTAAGTGGATCTTTACTGCTCTTAGGATAAAGCCTAGGCTCCTTAACATAGCCTACAAGACACAACATGACACAGTCCCACCGTGTGTTTCCGGACTTATGCTTCCAATACTCCCTCTAAAATTTTCCTTTTACTTTGAGCAATATGATCCAGCCAAATTTTCAATTTCTGTAAGCTACGATGCTATTTCTCACGTAGCACACTATTTTTTCTACATGGAACACTTACCCTCCTCTTAATCTGGCTGCTCACTTTTTCTAAGAAGCAATGCACAACCCAGCCACTCATTAAATCTGTGCACCATTCCTTTCTTCAATGCTCTTCATGGCATCTTCTATGATGTCATGCTGATATTTAAAAATGTAATTTTGATTTAGCTTTTTTCCTTATGCTAACATTATCAAATCATTCTCACATAAAACCCTTGTACATGTTGGCATTGTACATATCACTGTAAACAGATAGAATACCTGCTTTCAGGGAAATAAGTCTCAACCAATGGTTTGCAGGTTTACCTGTGAAAAATTTTAAAGTATAAATGCTTATATGAAGGCCTAACCCTAGGTGTACGAAATCATAATTCTGGGGTATAACACAGTTTTATGGTTTTTTAAGTCCTCAAGGTATTCTGATACTCATTTATAGTTTAGACACACACACACACACACACACACACACACAGAGAGAGAGAGAGAGAGAGAGAGAGAGAGAGAGAGAGAAAAGAGAAAAAAAATGAACACTGCAATGGATCAGCAAGTTTTCAAGTGTGATGTTGTCCCTGGACCTCCAGCATCAGCATAATTTAGACACTTGTAAAAAACACCAATTCTTGGATCACACTCAAGATATACTGAGTCAGAAACCCCCTGATTCAGGAGGTGGGGCCTATCAGTCTGTATTTTCAAGAACCCTCAAGGTGTTTTTGATATAAACTAATATTAGAAGAGCACTGCCTTAGACTAATCTTACGATCAGGATAATATATTCCACCCTAAACTGTACATGAAGAGCATAATATGGTAGTTGATTATAGCAGCCTTTACCTTTGAGACTAAGCATGGTTTCAGAATCCTTCTCAACATAGAGATCCAGGAAACCACTGACAATCAATCAGAGTTATAACTTGAGTTGAAATCTACCTTTGATTTCTTTATTATCATTTCATATAGGATTCATATTTGCTTCTTATTACATAGAAATTTGATTAAGACACAGGATTGAGCAACAGGAAAGAAGGATTGGGCATGAAGACAAGAACTTTCTCATGTTCTTGAGGAAGAAAAGAACAAAAGGAATGATGTGAAGAAAAGTATCTCTACAGGCAGGGAATATTGGAGACAACATTGGAGAGAAACTAGATAAAGAGGAAACGTAACAGGGCATTATAGGCAGAATGGAGTGGAGTCGAGAATGCACAGGGTTTTTAGCTAGCATATATTTTAAAGCTAATCAAATTAATTTATACTTGCACACAGTATTGAGCCCTATAACTCAGAGCCTAATTCTTGAATTTGATATAGAGTATAATAATGGCAGTTAGGAACAATCAGCTAGGAACTTTCCTAACAGATCAGTCTCATTCAATGAGAAACAAGAGGCAAATAAATATTTTCAAATTGGTTAAATGTACAGCAGTATTTCCAAATAGGTGAAATTTTTAAAATGTAAGATAATTTTGAGAATTTCTGAGTTTAAAAAAATACTATAATGGGCTTCATACAATTAATGCCTAAGCTTTTCAGACTCATTTATTTTATTTTTATTAGAAAGCCATTTTATTTGACAAATGAAATCACCTCTGAGCTACTAATGCTTCTCTTCTTTGAAAGGAACAGGAAATTTTATAGGAATAGCCACAGTTTTTATTTATCCAAACCATTATAAGTTTGAAGCCTCAAAAGGTCCAGAATCATGCATAAATAGGAGTAACCAGAGTGTTGAAATATATTTATAATGGCCCCATTTAATAAATATCTCTCATACTATCCATTATTTTACAATATTTTGAAAGCCTGAACGGTCTTATTAGAATGTATGTTTCCATGCTGAAATTTGTGTAACTCTGCTGTCACCAACAGGTTGCTGCATGAATTAAATGTTTTCATCTCAGTACGTATTCATTGTATCTAACAGTTAAAAATTGAGGAATATACTATACTGTTATTTTTCTTAAACTTGAGATGTTCTGTAGAGCATAATTAAGTATTAACATATTATATCTGTGGAGGTGATTATTTTTTCATTTGCCTGAAGAAGACAGTGTGGATATATATCAGCCAAAGAGCCATTTTTATTTTTTTTCTCTAGCAGCAGATTTATTTCTCCATTAAATGTAGAAAGATCATCAATATCCACTACATGGCTTCAATTAACTGAACATTTTGTCAACCACGGCTATTCTCCAGCTGCCGGATATACCATGTGAGAGAATAGAGAACCTGTCCTGTTTTCTCATCTTCCTTCTCAATTTAACAAAAGAAAATAGAATGACAAGAGGATATTAAAACTAAGCCTGCCTTTTAGTTGACAGCTGCACTTCTAGAGACAATTTGTGAACAGTTACGTAAAGAAAGGACCAGGTTAAAGACAAGAGCACAAAGGTATTGAAGATGTGTCTCTTTGCCCTACCTCATTCCATTTTCAACTATCTTGGTTCTTGTGCTTCCCAGAAAATCTCAGCATCAATTGAGACCAAAAAAGAAAAAAAAATTCAGACAGTATTTTTCTTCCGCCAAGACAGAAATACCCAAGCAAGTTATTGGGTCAACTATCAAATAACATAAATTGTTCATTAATGTAATTTTGTATTATGACAGATACCTTGTGATTCTTTTATTTTTTTAATAGTCCAGGCTGTTTCGTTCCTATCAAATAAGATAATTTTTAACATTTCATTAAACCTAAAATATCTTAGATGTAGGCAGTAAATTAAAATGTGTATTTAATTTTAATTCTCTTTTAATAAAAATGTACAAAAATTTACAGTTATACAGGTGACAACATGAAAGTAAGAAACAAATTCTCTCTCTTATTTTTTTGTTTTTTTTTTTTGAGATGTAGTCTTGCACTGTCTCCCAGGCTGGAGTGCAGTGGCGCAATCTTGGCTTACTGCAACCTCCACCTCCTGGGTTCAAGCAATTCTCCTGCTTCAGCCTCCTGCATAGGTGGGACTATAGGCACATACCACTGCACCTGGCTAATTTTTGTATTTTTAGTAGAGACAGGGTTTCACCAGTTGACCAGGCTGTTCTTCAACTCCTGACCTTAAGTGATCCTCCTGCCTCAGACTCCCAAAGTGCTGGGATTACAGGCATGAGCCACCATGACAGTATGATGTTACATTCAAGTGTAGCCCATATGTACAGATTGATTTAGGCTATCTGAAGGGCTGTTCTATTTTTTTTATGCTGATACTCATTTATTCAAGCATCTATAATGTGCTTAGTAAAGTACTAGATGATTGGAATGCAAATCTCCACTTTAAGTGCTGTCTAGTCGGGGTTACATGATGATCCAAACCAATACTTATAATACAGTGTGACAAGAGTAACAGCGGATGTGTGCATCCACACATGTGTGTGTATGAATATGGAACCAGAACCTAAGGCACTAGGGAGTGAGTATGGAAGACTTTCTCAATAAAAAGTTATGTGAGCTGAGTTTTCCTGATTTTAATTAGGACATTTCATGATAAAAGAACATCTTTGATGAAGACATGAAGATATTGCCTTGTTTGTTATCTTTAATCAAACAATTACAAGGCAGGCTTTGTACAATGTGCTTTAAAGGAGATCACCCTCAATAATCCCCTCAATCATCAGCACATTACTACTATTATCTGACTAAAGGGTAAAAAGTAAACCCAAAGTCAAACAAGTTGGATTATATTTCAGGGATTCTTATTCCAGAGCCCATTTGGTACAACACTGGAGATGGGACGGCACTTCTAGGAACATTCTGTTTTTCTCCATGACTAAGAATCTGTTGTATTTGGAATAGGAATTACAAGAGGTAACACAAATAAGAAATGAAAGTTTGAAATAAGATGGTCTTTAGATGTGAGAATACCAAGTGTTGAATTTTATTCTGTTGACTACATGGTGGTATTGTAGGATTTACAGAAGGGATAGATAAAATTATGTAGTAATTATGTATTAATTTTATAATGAACGTGTATTAGTTTTACAAAAATCAGTAAACTAGATAGAAGTAATGATCAAAGCCAGGAGATAACTTAAGAACTATGGCAATATTTTGAGCACAAGAAAAGGACTTGAACTGAGTGAGTGGGAGTTGAGGAGAAGTAGACAAACTCAGGAGAAATTGACAGATAGATTCTACAGGACCTTTTGACAGATTGAAAATGTGGGGAGAGACAGAAAAAAAGAAGAAATCTGTGGTAACTTTCATGTTCACAGCCTGAGTTATATTTGAATGGTAGTAACTCCTGCTGACAGAAAATATAGGAAGAAGACACTTCTGGGAGTGGAGTGAAGAAAATGAAGAATTCTCTGGGGGATAATGTAGCAAACATAACTAGAGAGAATATCACGGCAGTTGACTGGAATGATCATGGGTGCATAGACCAAGGCCAGAATGTGCATCTGTGTGTAACTAATTTTTAGGCTGTTGAAGTTGTGCCAGTAGGCTAAATTGACTAGGAGACTATGTAAAAGTAGAAGATAAAGTGACCTAGATATGAATAAAAAAGGATCCCATGAGAGGGGCTGAGGGGATTTAAAAAGCCAGTGAAGAGAGACAAAGCAGAAAAAAATATTTGGTAGAGAAAATTTTGGAATACAGGCGATATCATGAGTGTTAATGCAGAGAATGTAAGGTGAGGACTTCCAAGATGATGAAATAGTAACAGCTCCTATCCGCAGTTCCCAGGGACAGCAATCCAGAAGGCGAGTGAGTGATCTCCACATTTCCAACTGAGGTACCAGCTTCATCTCAATGGTACTGGTTAGACAGTGGGTGCAGCCAAGGAGGGCAAGCTGAAGCAGGGTGGGGCGTCGCCTCACCCGGGAAGTGTAAGGGGCTGGAGAACTCCTTCTCCTAGCCAAGGGAAGCCATTGGGACTTTTCCTGACACTCTGGCACTCTGGCTCAGATACTGAGCTTTTCCCACGGTCTTCACAACCCTCAGACCAAGAGATTCCCTCCCATGCCTACAACACCAGCACCCCAGGTTTCCAGCACAAAACTGGGCGGTTGTTTTAGCAACAGCAGTTTTTTTTTTTCCTCCTTCACCAGTGGTGCCTGGAACACCAGTGAGACAGAACATCTAAATCCCCTGAAAAAGGGGACGGAAACCAGGGAGCCAAGTGATCTGGCTTGGCAGGTCCCACCCCCACAAAGACCAGCAAGCTAAGATCCACTGGCTTGAAATTCTTGCAGCCAGCACAGCAGTCTGAGCTAGAAAAGGTCTTTAACATATCGACTGAATGTAGCCCTAGAAGGGCAATTTTTGTTGAGTTGTAGGGAAAAGGTTAGACTATGGTCAGATGAGAAAGAGATTCAGGTGTCCAGGCAGTGGAAGTGCTGAAGTGATGCATCATGTGGTCTAGAAGCGCTAGAGAAGAAATTAATGGTAAATAGATCCTAGGAACTAGAAGTTGTGATGAATTTAAAGGGTAGAAGTTGTCTTATCAAGACATAAAGAAATTGAAAGGACTGAGAGATTATGGTGAAACAATGTGTCACTATCTTTTAAGATTCCAGAGATCAGCCATCTCTGAGCACTTATACTACCCAGGGATTTGGCCATGAAGAGAGTCACAGGGAATAGAAATGAAGGTCATTAGAGGAGAAAAGGTTAGAAATTTGGATAGGTGGCCATGCAAATCTTTGAAGCACCTGAGGCAGCTGACAGAGTAGGAGTAAAAAGGGAGACTGAGGCAGGAGCCAATTTACAAGAAGTACAAGGTTTGAGGAGCGTGTAAGAAAAGAGACCAGAGAGTTAGCAGAAGCCTTGTGTGCAGATGGTTTCCTCAAGCAGGTGGATAAACAGCTTAACAGTGGACATGGTGAATTAAAGGTCAACATCTTCTACCAACCACAAGATGTACAGAATGTGGAAAATTGAGGTGTCTTCACTAAAGAGAGCAGCAAAGTCGAAAAGAATTGCCTCCTATAAGCATCTGGGTTCAAGCCAAGGCTTCCTTTACTGCAATTTGAACTGCAGGTGATACATAGTATTCACTCCCTACATAGTATTCACTCTGCTTGTGATTACAATAGTGTATTTCTCACTATCATATTTAACTTGCATCGGGATTACTGCATTACATCTATTGCCTCATTTCTTATTATGTTCATCGTTGTACCTTCCACAGAATACATCTCAGAGCTATATAAATAGTAACCTTCCAATAAGTACTATGTAAATGAAGGAATGGATGTGTGCTAATCAGAAATACTACTGTGTCTTTTCACATTGGATGACATAATAACAGCAAAAAAAACATAGAATGTCTGTTCTCCAAGATATTAATTTATTTGCATTGTTAAATATATAGCCAGCAGACAAAATAGCTAGAGTTTTAAGTGTTTATTCTGGCCTGAATGATCATCTAATGTAGCTATCTATTTTGGTCAAATTAATTAGGAATATGGCAATAACCCTGCTTCAATTTATGTTGTACATAAAGAGGCACAGCAATGAACAAATTAAACCAATTAACTATAAAAATCTAGGTACCAAAAACCACATTTCTGAAAAGAAAATATCAAGGACAATATTGCCAAAGATACATTATGTATTCTTCTAGTTTTGACTTGAGCCTCCCAATTTAATTCCCTTTAATCTGTCTCACTTTTATATTTCCTGATGATGCTTCTTCTTGCAGTTTCAGAATCTGAAATTACAACACAGGAGACAGCATCAGAATTCTCAATACTCAGAGTGACTGTTGTAACTAGCAAGACTACAGGTTCAGTCACTGTTTCAGTTAAAGGATCAATATTTGTATCTTGTCCAAAGTCTGCTGTCTCTCCTTGACAATAACTTCCACTACTCCCTTGAGGAATAACCTGTAAATGCCTGCAATTTTCTATCTAAGGTTCTCTTTTCTCACTCACCATCCACTGTCTTGGCAAAATACTTTTCTTTCTCACAGTTTCCAAGCCTGTCCTTGTTACTCCTTCATCCAATCTGGCATTAGCACTGTGATTAGACAGGCGACCTGCAATTGGTAGAAGCTGATCTCAAAGAAGCCAGATGGTAAAACTCGTATCCAGATTTTTTGTTTTTTTTTTTTTTTTTTTTTGAGACAGTCTCACTCTGTCACCCGGGCTAGAGTGCAATGGCACAGTCTCGGCTCACCACAACCTCTGCCTCCCAGGTTCAAGTGATTCTCCTTCCTCAGCCTCCTGAGTAGCTGGGATTACAAGCAAGTGCCACCATGCTCAGCTAATTTTGTATTTTTCGTAGAGACTGGGTTTCACCATGTTGGTCAGGCTGGTCTCGAACTCCCGACTGCAGGTG
The DNA here is from genome assembly GCA_963573385.1 of Cacajao melanocephalus. Lineage (NCBI taxonomy): Eukaryota > Metazoa > Chordata > Mammalia > Primates > Pitheciidae > Cacajao > Cacajao melanocephalus. Next base: position 34,449 of record CAUYLG010072818.1, on the reverse strand, counting down.
ATCCACCCGCCTCAGCCTCCCAAAGTGTTGGGATTACAAGAAAGTGTTAGGATTACAGGCTTGAGCCTCTGTGCCCAGCTGGTATTCAGATTCTTAAAAATGTATTTCCTATCAACAGAATAAAAAATTTCAGCTATAGAACCAGTTGCCAAATGCCAAATGATGATACAGCAACAATATTTGATTAGTATTCTTTAGGTGTGTCACTTTTATGAAGCCAAATAGAATAGTTTAAATAGCCCATCTTTTTCATCAATTAGCAAATCTTACAAGTAAAGAAAGGGCTGAATTTCTTTGATAGTGTGAAGCTCATAAAAACCTGCATTACAGCTTATAAAGGATTTTTTTAAATGTGATAGAAAGAAATCTAATATATCTGCTTATATCAGGGATCTTATAATATCTTAATGATATACACATCTACCTTAATCTCTATATGACACACTGAGGGCTTGCAAAGATGTCAAAGTATTAAATGCAGAAGACAGTGCCTACTAGCAGAAAGCAACTGGGAGTAGGAAATGAGATCCTTGGATTCTAGTCTTACTTTTTCCTCTATCTGCCTGTTTGACCTTGAGCAAGTTATTTTGCTTATGCTTCTTTGTTCTTCATTTGTAAAATGATAGACATAAATCATTTCCTTCTAAATTTTCTCCCATTCTATTATTCAAATGAAAATTTGCAAAATAATACTGTAGTGTTGGCTAGGTCTCATAGCTAATACGTCTCTACCTACCAATATCTGTCTTTCGAATATTTTTCTCCAAATGTTTTTCCAAGAGATAGTAATCTCCAAGCATTTTAAGAAGTAAGCTATGGAAAGATGTTGAGAAATACAGTTAAGCTTTCCCATATATTTCAGGACTGGTCATGTCACAGACACCTTGTCCATAATATATGATGCTAAAACTCTTATGATATATTAGGACTTTTTTTCAAATAACATCATCAAGTAGAAGACAAGAGTTGAAAGCTTCTGCTATACACTTAGTGGTCAGATTCAAGGGAAACATCACTCAAGTACTCCATCTGCCAAGGTGAAAATTAAACTGTTTTAAATATCTTGCATGTTGTCACTAAATTTTCAGGCATGTATCACAAAATGAAACTAGTTATTCAAATAGGAATCTCCAGATTAGTATGTTCTTGTTTGGCACCAGATTAATGTACCTGCAGATATTTATATGCTACACTTCAGGGGAAAATGCATAATTGCATTAATTAAATTTTAAAATAACTTCACTATTTAACACCACACTTAAAATTTTGTCTGTATGGGGGTACGGGATAAATAGAAATGAATGAATGAATGAAAAAGTGAGTGAATGAGCAGACATAAAACTATAAAACTGGACCATATTAAATATGTCCCATGCATTCTTTCATTTGCTCTTCACAAAGCTCTCAAAGGTATCTATTATTAAGATCATTCCTAGATACCAAATTAAAGCCTATTTAGAAATGTTAAGTAACTTGCTCAATGTCACAGAGTAGGGAAGAAGACAGCTGAACTATTTAAGCCCAAGTCCAGAGCCCACACACTCAGTAAGCTGCCATGTTCACATCATGATATTCATGAGCATTCAGTTACGTCATGTATGTGCAATGGGTAGTACAGTGTATGGCACATGTCCAGATAATGATATGGAAGAGAATAAGCAATAGTACCGAGGCAGATTCAGAAATAAGAATTCATGGTTCAAACCTTACTTTTATCACCTGCTAGCATAAGACCATGGGCAAATCACTTAATCTCTCTGCACCTTGTTATCCAAATATTTAAAATGATGGTAACAAAAGTATCTATTTTCATATGGTGATTGTGAGGATTGAGTGGATCAATACTTGTAAACACTTTGATCAATGCCTAGCCTATATGAGGAACTATAATTATAAATTATTATTGCAAATTCAAGGTACTATAGCACTCCAGAAATAACAAATAACCTTTACTGAGAACATCTTCTTTGCTTCTCTTTATTATAATCATTATTCCCATTTTGCCAATGAGAAATCTAAAAGTCAGAAATGTAATTTTTCAGTCATATGGTTAGGGAGTGTCTGAAACTCAGGCACTCAGACTTTAAAACCATTTACTACATTGTATAACCTGTTGCTTTGGTCAGGAGTCAAAACAAGATCACCCTCACGGGAGGTCAGCATTATACCACCAACTCTTATCTCTCAAGTCTTTTGGAAGGAAATATGGGTTGCAGCCTGATACTAATCAATCTAGAGATAGACTCAGAAATCTGCTTATTTTCTCAAAATTAAGGAGTACTTTGGGGAGTAAAATAGATGCAGACAAATGATAACCTGTGGGAAAAATCCAGCTAGTTACCTGGTTTTGTATAGCCCAAGAGTCGAAAATGGTTTTGACATTTTAAATGGTTGAAAACGAACAAACACACAAACGAAGACTACTTTGTGCTATGAAAAAATCATAAGAAAATTAAGTCATTATTCATACATTTGTATTGGAAGAGAGCCATGACCATTTGTTTTCTTATTGTCTATAGCTGCTTTGTACTACAACAACAGAGCTGAGTGTCTGAGACGGAGGCTGTATGGCCAACAAAGTCTGAAACTTAACCATCTGGTTCTTTACAGAAAAAAAATCTACTTTTGTTGCCTCTGCAGCTTAGTGATAGAGGTACTAGACTGTTGAGAAGAAGTTATTTTTTATGAAAATGATGATGAAACCGATGTCCTCCTAGAACCTCATACACCCAACAACTACCCTATGTAATGATTGTCTATGTTATGTCTCTTAATAAGAGTATCTAGAATTATTGAAACACAATGTTAAAATATTTACTTTTAATTACTGATGTTTACCCCTGGCTGTCATCAACAAGTGCTCATAAGAGAGGTTGCCAAAGCCAGCCCACAGTATCCTTTCACAGAGAAAACAGACTGGATGTGATGACTTCAATTCAATTCAGACCTAAGCTATGTCTACTTTATCTGAAATGGAAAGTCCCTAGAATGCCAGCCTCTGAAGATGAACTCTGGGCATCATATCTTGAGATGGAGGAAAAGGCTTCTGTATCCTTGATAAAAGATGGCATGCTAAACTCCAGACTCATGATGTAGAAATCAGCTGTCATTCTGCTCAGGGGCTAAGGGGCTAAGGAGCTCAGATCATGACCCCATATTCAGAACCCTGGGAATGATAAATGATTGGATTTGATATCAGCTGAGGCAATGGTGTTCCCTGGTTTCGGATTTCTAATGACCTTCTGAAACCATAAGCTTAACATTATTTCTTAATGAATTTCCTTTGTTCTATTTCAGGAGCCCTCAGCACTCCTTGGTTACACTTGGGTGACTTATAATTAGTTTTGCAATACTAACATAGATTACAATTTTTTAAAAAAAGGGAGAGAGTAAAAACAAATATGCTTTCAATTACAACAGAGGGGGGGAAGGAATTGTAACAAAATGTGTTGGTATTGCAAATTACCTGGTTTTATTACTTGTTCTCTTATTTATTTTTTTATTTTAATGAAGATTCTAGGTCCTTTAACCCAGGCTTGTTCTTTCAATGACATTCTATTTTCTAAGCTTCGAATATGTGATTTTAAAAATATATTCTTTAATGTTTATGAGAGGTTGTTTAGATAAGCCACCCTGGCTATTAAATTGGTCTTCAAGCAAAAAAACAGCTATTAGTGCACAGCATGTCTAAGAGTCATGGGATCTCAGAGCTGGAAGTATTCTTTGAGCATCATGGCAGAATCTGTGTGAGATTAGATCAAGAAATCTGGGGTTTGACAAACCTCAGTTTGTAGCCTGTTTCTGCTAATCATTAACTGTAATTTTGAGCAATTTATTTCAACTCTCCAAGCCTCTATTTCAAAGGATCTGTCTTCATATAGTTGTGGTTAGGATTAAACACAGTAATTAATGTAAAGTTCTCAGTACAGGAAGTGCTCATTAAATGTATTTATTATTACTCTATTACAACATAGTCTGACCATCCTATACCTACTGACCTAATACACTATGCTAAATGAAAGAGGGTTCTACATAGTGTTGCTGAAAGCCTTTGTTTGTATAGTCTCTACCTGTACTCACCGTGTGCCTTCAAGGGAGCCCACTTTTATTTCATACATGTCAAATTACCAAAACTCTTCTTAGGTTGATCTTCAATCATTAAGTGCCTCTCTTGTCCAATCCTGCTTTGTAGAACTACACAAAATAAATCTTTACAATTGCCCTATACGTATTTTAAGTCATCGTATCCACCGATGGTTTCTCTTCTTCAAGCTAATTAAACCAAGTTCTCCAACCATTTCTTGTATTTTATTGGTGGTTCTCAATCCCGGCTACACATGAAAATCCTCTAGGAAGTTTTAAAAATCCTGATGCCCAGGAAACTTACCAGAAAAATTAAATCAGAATCTCTGGAGGTGGGGCCAAGGCACTGGCATGTTTTAAAGCTCTGCAGGCAATTCTAAATGTGCAGCTAGGGTTGAGAATCACTGTTACATGATTTCGAGTTACTTCATTATGTGGATGACTATATTCCTAAATAACCTCAGTTTCTAACAACACTGCCCAAATTGTTGCTCTCACATACACACTGTACTTCAGATATGGCCTGAGCAGGACCACTGCTCGGGTATGAATGTTTGTGTTTTCTCAAATTTTGTATGTGAAAATCTTCACCTCTAAGGTGATGGTGTTGATAAGTGGGGCCTTTGAGAGGTGATTAGGTCATGGAGGCATTGAATGAAATTATTGCCTCTGTAAAAGAAGTTTCCCCTTCTGCTATCTGAAGATAAAGTGAGATTGACCATCTATGAGGAAGAAGACCCTCATTAGACATCAAATCTGCCAGCACCTTGATCTTGGACATAAGCTCCAGAAGCAAAGAAATACATTTCTGTTGTTTGTAAGGTACTCTGTCTATGATATTTTGTTATAGCAGCCCAACAGACTAAGACAGTCACCAATATGTCCCCTTATCTGAGTGCAATAAAATTGTCTGTGTTATTTTAGTAAACACAGTCCATTGTTTCTCAGACTTTACTGTGCATAAAAGTAATCAGGGAATCTCATTAAATTGCAGATCATGATTCAGAATCTCTAGGATAGCACCCAAGATTCTGCACTTCCAGAAAGCTCCTAGGTAATGCTGATGCTGCTTGTCCATGTAGCACTATGAGTAGCAGAGGTCTACTGGCTGATAGAATCACATTACAGTTACATACCAGTACAGAGAGAGAGACCAAATACAGTCGTGATCCTATCATAAGTCTTTCCATTGAACCTTTTATAATCTGTATGTATCTGGCAAGTTTGTAAGTGGGTTGGCAAGCCATCTATCTCAAATATTGGCTATTTTCTCAGATGTTCTCTTTGGTGCCTGGTTTGGAAACCAGAATCCATTTATCTTTGTGGCAGCTAGAAGGGTGAATTTAGCTAGCTGAAGGGATTCATAGAAATATGAATACTGCACTTTCAAGTTTCCAAGAAAGAAAACTTTCTAAAACATTCCTAATCATTTGAACAAATAAACACCCACTCTGAATACAAGGATCATGCCTCTGGTGACACTTCAACATGATGGACATATAGAAGATGCTAAATGAGTATTAATGTATTAACTAATTGATGAGATGTACTCACTGGAAAATAAAACATGCTTTTTATGTTTATAGAATAACTAAAAAGGGAGAGAGTATGCCAAAAATGACAAATTATATGGCATAAACAGTGACTGTAATTTAGCTAATAAATGTGAAGATCAAAAAGGGTTGAAACAAGGTTTTGAAGAAGTGATAATTTGTGAAAAGGTAGAGAAAGAGGGCAAGGAAAAGACATTTCAACCTTTAATATGAGTAGTTTTACGGTCAGAGTCAACATCATGCTTGACTTGGGATATCTAATGAGACTGCAGACCTAAATGGTGTACTTGTAGGACCTTCTGTCACATAATGTCAGGGATAATATATTATGCTGAGGAACATGTGAGTTATATTGCAACTGCAAGGGAATAAAAATTAAAACCTCTTCATGTGGAAATAGACATAATCGTGCTACATTTCCCTGCAGAAGAGCATACAGTGGCAATTTTTATTCATATAATATTACATTAGTTTTAATTCTTATTAATAAGATACAAGAGTCATTAACACTATTAAAAATCTAATTATGTTAGCAATTTTCCATCATGTCATATTTGAGCAGTTAAGTATTGGTATTTGTTTTTCCTAATGGGATTCAAAAGTCTAATTAATAGGCTTTCTTTTGTGGTTAAGTAGAATGAATCTCTGTGAGAAGTAAGCCATTTTTAATATCTGCAGGCAGCTTATTTTCTCATATATTACCAAGTCATCTGGCCATCTGTGGTATAAATAACCAGATAAGAATTATGAGATTATCATATGAAGTTGAACAGTGCCCTTCATTACATGTGATATGACGGCACTATATTCTAAGAACTTTGATATTTACTGGACAAGTAGTATAGAAAGTGGTTATGCAGTAGGCTGTCAGCTAAGGAAACTGAAGACAGCACATTGAATGGGTCAGATGGTTTTTCTGCTTAAGCTGGAATTATTTGGGGTCAGTATATACTCAACAAGTAAATAGCCAAAAGTTGTGTTTCTTAACTCCAGACTTGTTTAGTTAACTTAAGGTTAATGTCTTAAAAAGAAACCTGAGACTATTGACTGTGTTTCTTTATTCCTTGGTACCATGCTAGTATGTCAATATATAGATTCAAATATATAACAGCACTATATAATATACATAGCATATATTGCATATATATGTAATATAATATTACAATGTAATGTTATATAGAGATAGATATAGATACACTAATATAGTACCAAGGAATAAATATTTTTATAAGCTGCTGTATTTTCATTATTATTAAAAATACCCTTATGATATGTGATCCATTGTTATTAATCAGTCATAAGAATTAAATCATCATATTTTTTTTTACTCTTGATGAGATGATATTATTCTATCATATATTATAAATATGTCTGTGCTTATTTTACTAGTCCTACTGAATTTTAAATTCTTTAAGATTATGGGTCATCTGTTAACTCATTTTCGAAAATCACTGATTTCAAATGTATAAATTGTATTCCACCGAATGGAGCCCTTTAGAGATAGTAAGGAAAAGAATGGGGGTTGTTAAGATATAAACCTGTGAAACGTGTAAGATATGCCTACCCTCATCCCCAAAACTCAGACCAACCCTACTTATATCTATTTTACATCTTAATCTTTTATATAACATGTACTTTTGAAGGGGTTTCTTCCCTTAAAAAGATGTTTCAAAACCAATATACAGATTTACAGATAAGATGGCAAATTGACTACATATTTTTATCTCTATTCCCTTCCCAAGACCCAGTAGAATGACAATAAATGAATTTCAAGGCCTACAACCATAAAGATAAAGATAAATGGAATGGAGAAAGAAGACCTAACACTGGGAATTAGAAGGCAGGTATATGAGTGGTAAGTGACACAGAGTCAATTACTAAGCTGTCATGGAGGAAATCTAAGAAGCAACCAAATTTTTTACCTCGCAACTGCAAAAATTCAGGAATCCATTGCTCCATATTTTCCTGAAAGTGGAGATGGAAGTGATACCAAAACCAGGAAGCTGCTTATGAAGCATTTTACTGCCAAATTGTCCCTACTCCAGCAGAAGATGGGAGAGCTAATCTCTTCTGGGGGAAGAAAAAGATTTTTTTACAGAATACTAGGTACATGCAGTTGGGGTGGTGGTAAAATACTGAAAAAAGTGCTAAAAGGAAAAGTTAAGTAAATTTTGATACACAATGTTAGATGCTCTAGATTTTTTTTTCTCACACACAATATTCGGAATGCTTGCGATCTAGGGAAGATTAGGAAGCGAATATTTTGAGCAATTTAACCAATAAAAAGAGTAAACATAACAATACTGACATTTTGTCTACTCTAATACAACTGCCCAACCAGATCACTCTAAGTTAAAAACTCATTTAACAAATCACAGTCAAAAGCTCAGCTCCAAATCCATTTTCAGTTTTCTACTATTAAAATATGCAGAGTCAAGATCACTGTCTATAAGGAAATTTCTTTGATGAAATATAGAGAATCAAAAAAGCAATCAAATAATACGAAGGAAACAGTGTTGTGCAGAGAATTTTTTTAATTAAAAGCTGTCATTAATATTTTTAGAAATACAAGTGAATAGTCTGCTATAAAAGAGAAAAACTTTTTCAAAACTGCAGAACAATTATTTTTAAAGATGACTGTTCCTACAATAAGGGAGATATAAGTTACTATGACAACAGAAATATAAGATTCAACCAAAGTGATAGAGTAGAACAAAAAGCTAGACATGGAAAATATAATAGAAAAGATAATCAAATTAGAACAGTGGAAAATGAGGTCCGATATATGTATATTTGGAATTCCACAAAGAAAGAGCAGAGACAGGAAGGCATGATATCAAAACATTCAAGAACATTGCAGAACTAATAGATTTTAGTTTTGACATTGAAAAGGTCCACTGAGTGACCAGCACAATGGATGATTTTGTATCCACATTAACAATAGACACATACTATAATATCCTCATGAAATTTTATGATACTAAGAATATAAAGAAGGTGTTCCAAGCCTCCTTATGGAGAGAATAAGCAGACTTTACATAAAAAGAAGATTCTGAATGGCACTGAGTCTTTAACACCCATTTGAGAAGTTATGGAACAAAGACAGAATGCCTTCAAACTTATGAAAGAAAAAAGATTCCCTGAGTATGATTCTCAACCTGGCTGAACTAAAATTTAGTGTAAAGATAGAAAAATGATTTCTACAGATTTATGCATATGCTATATCAAAAGAAAAAGGGGGGAAAAAAAGTACTCCAAATGAGGTCTTTCTCTTAAAGCAAGTAGAAAATGTACTTCTCCTCCAATTTAAAAAGAGACAAAAGGGATCAGTACCCAGGAAATCATGAATGAAGCACCCAGTAGCACAGCTGAGGAGATGCCTGGAGAACTACCAGCGTGAACGTCCCGGGAGAAGTTGCTTTTATAATGGAACAGGTAGATTACCTGATGCTTTTTCTTAGTAAGAGAAGATTTAAACAACTGATGGAAGAATTTGCAGTTGCATTTGTGATGTGTTTAGACAATTAAGCTAATAAATAGCAATAAAAATTAATTTCAGGGAAACAAAACTTTCCCAGAAAATAAAATTAATCATAATACCTAGATCAGCTGAGAATAGCACTTGCATAGTCAAATAATGTATACACTTAATACTGATCTAAGAAAAATTATGACATAACTGTATTGGAAGAACAAGCATATTGGAAGCGTGTGTGTGTGATGCGTGCACATATGCAGGTAGATGATGTGGTTTGTTTGTTTGTTCCCTCCAACTTTCATGTTGGAATGAGATTCCCAGTGTTGAAGATGGGGCCTGGTGGGAGGTGATTGGATCATGCAGGTGGATCTCTCTTGAATGGTTTAGCACCATCCCTAGGTGATGGGTAAGTTCTCGCTCATTTAGTTCATCTGAAAGAAAATTGTTTAAAAGTATGTGGCACCTTCCCCCTTGCTCACTTGTTCCTGCTCTTGCCATGTGATGAGCCTGCTCTCCATTCACTTTCTGCCATGATTGAAAGCTTCCTGAGTCCTCACCAGGAGCAGATGCCAACACCGTGTTTATACAAAACCACAAGCCAATTAAACTTCTTTTTTTTTTTTATAAATTACTCAGCCTCAGTTATTTCTTTGTAGTAATAAAAGAATGACCTAACACAGTAGAGCATGTTAGGGGAGATGAAAGGGATAGAAAGCAAAACACTGATCTTTTATAAAGGAATATCAATACATAATGTTTAAAAATGAAAATGAAAACATAAATGTATACATACATTATTTAGAAACATGGAGTGAGCTAAATGGATTAAAGTAGTTACCATAACCAGGCACAGTGGCCCACACCTGAATTCCTAGCATTTTGGGAGGCCGAGGCAGGCAGATCACCTGACATCAGTAATTCGAGACCAGCCTGACCAATATGGTGAAACCACATCTCTACAAAAAATATAAAATATAGCCAGGCGTGCTTGCATGTGCCTGTAGTCCCAGCTACTCAGGAGGCTGAGGCAGGAGAATCCCTTGAACCCGGGGAAGCAGAGGTTGCAATGACCTGAGATTAAATCACTGAACTTCAGCCTCAGCCTGGGTGACAGAGTGACTCCATCTCAAAAAAAAAAAAAAAAAAAAAAAGGAGAGGGAATGGGATGGGGCCAGTTGTTTTTTTTAATAAAATATAGAACAATTGCATGCATATAGTTGGTAAATTATATGGAGGCTTATATACGTTAAAGCATCTGCATATTATTTGATAAAGTTAAATTAATTTTAAAATTCTAAAGCAAAAATCAATAATAAAATTAGGTTCCTAAAACCTGAAGTCTAAAATGTGTTCCAACTTCATAAATAATTTGATTTAAATACTCTAAACTAAGCCTAGTTAACTAAAGATACTATACTAAAGCATAATACACCACACAGGATGACAAAGTAATTTCCAAATTCATTCCATCCTTGACCAAATGTAGTTACCTAGAATAATATGTTGAATAAAATGTTGAAAGTAAATTTAGGATCAGTGGGAAAAATTCCCATGCTTGACTAACCATTTCTGCCACACATGGAACAGTGGAGGATGGTAGCACATAGGCAAAACCTAAGAGATCACTAAAAGGTCCAAGAAGTCCAGCTTTATAGATATCAGCATGTGGTTTTGTTCCAAGCAGCATCACAATAAATGGAATGATTATGTAATCTTTTAAGTAAAATGGAAGGAAGGAGCTATTAATAATTATGCTAGGATAACAGGTGTAAATGTAGACTATCCTAAGCAAACCAGAACAGTCCCTATGTTTACCTATTGTCCTAGCAGAGTTATTTATGGTCCCTCTAAGTATAATCTGTAATACTGAATGGATCTGTTTGGTGCTAAAGTTAAGAGATAGGGTAATTTTTAAATTGATGCTGAGGAGTGATTGACAGGATATGGGATGTCAAACAGTCCTAGAAATGGCATAATACAAGAGCTTACAGAGCACAGACATAGAATCGTGGTATTAAGGGCCATTTCTGCCTGGTGTGTGTGCGTGTCTGTGTGTGTGCGTGCGTGTGTGTATTTCAGTTCATTCACGAGCATAACATAAAAAATCCAAAAAAGAATTAAAATTTAACCTTGTAATTTGCAGATAGCAACAAAAATGAAAATATTATAAAAGCTATGACATATAATTATTATGTTCATCTTACAGCAGAGAAAAGAGAGAAAAGTTCTAGGACAAAAAATGTGACATTTTAAAATCTGTTTTATTGTTTTAATTAGTCTATTACATGTTTTTATTTTACCTGTTTTACTAGATCTGTTCTTAGCATTTTAAAGCTACAGAAGTTTGAGTTGCTGCTCTTTGACTCTTCGGATTTGAGAAAACATTTCTTTTTTAAAACAAGATAATTTCATTACTTTCATCTCATTTTTTTGACTTCTCTACATCTTATTTTGTTTTCTCATTTGTTTTATTTTTGGCTGGGTTAATGGCTTTTCTATATTATAGTTTTTGACTAATGAATTTTGGCCTTTATGCTTATTGCTCCCTTTTTTTCTTTCTCTGTATCTATCTTGTTTATTTCCTAAGTTAGTATTCTAACTTCTCTTAATTGAATTCATCCTAATTTTTTCTTGTATTAATATATCCTTGGGGCTGTGAGATTTCATCTAAGCATGGTTTTGCTCATGTGGAATCTTCATTACCATTATTTTCTAGATAATCTTGTAATCTTGAGGTGCTTTTTTGACTCAAAAATTTATTGAGAGAGTTTTAATTTTCTTAATTTTATCTGTTAGATTTTTGTTCCTGGTTTGTTGTTAATTTTTAGTTTTATTACATTGAGACCAGAGAACGTGTATCATATTTTCTTTGAGGCCCAATATAAAATCAAATTTTATCATTTTTGAATTCGGACTTTTGAAAATATAGTATGTTCTTAGTTTTCAAGGTGTAATGTCTTACAAATAACAGTTACATAAATATTATTAAACCTGATGTTATTTAAATCTCTCGTATTTTTCCTAATTTTTTCCCACTTGTTATATCAAAAAGTATGACGAACAAATGAAAAAATTATGTAATTTTAATGTGTTACAAGCATTCTTTGTATTTCTTGTAACTTTGTTATATTAATGTTGATGCTTTGGTATTTTATGCGTAGTTGTTCCCAAGTGACAAATCTTCATTTGCATTCAATCCCATTTCAAAGAATGATGTCCTCCTTTGTCTATTTGCAGTGATTTTTTTCAGTGGGGTGATAGACGTTAAGTCAGTGTCTTTGATATTAACAACCCTACACTGCATTTTTTACGTTCCGTGACTTGGTATATTTTTGGCAATTGTTTAAATTTCAATCTTTTGAGGCAATTGATTTGAGATTTTATGTTTACCTATATATATTTATATATGCATATTTTATAGATTAAATTTGATCCAATTGTAGCATTATTGGTAAGATATCTATGTTAGAACATTTTTTTCTGCTTTGAGTTTTCATGGATACTTTTATCATTTCTTATGGTTCTTCTTCTGGTGTTTTTTAGTTTATATTAATATCTTTGTACTAATGCTTACTTTTTTTTTTTTTTTTTTTTTTTTGAGATGGAGCCACTCTGTCACCCAGGCTGGAGTGCAGTAGCACTATGTCGGTTCACTGCAACCTCTACCTCCCAGGTTTAAGCAATTTTCTGCCTCAGCCTCCCAAGTAGCTCTGATTACAGGCACTAGCCACCACACCTGGCTAATTTTTGTATTTTTAGTAGACATGGGTTTCACCATCTTGGTCAAGCTGGTCTTGAACTCCTGACCTCATGATCCACCCACCTCGGCCTCCCAAAGTGCTGGAATTTAGGCGTGAGCCACTGTGCCTGACCCTAATGCTTACATTGACAATAGCTTTGTATAATATACTTAATATATTTTAAAGACAATATTTACTACTTCTGCATATAAACAATAAATGATACACTATTTTTCCAAATTCTCTTCTACCCAATTTTAGTACATAAATTTTTTTCTTATTTACTTTTATGCCTTTAAATATATGTATATCTTCATATTTTAATTATTGAAGTTTAAAATGTGATTTTTGGCTACCATTTTCTTTACTGCCTCCTATATAAAAATTGAGGAAATCAGTATTCTGATCACTATCTTCTCCACTAACCCCTTCCAAGGTAAACTTTTGTTAAGATAACTTTTTATCTTGTTAGAGTTTATAATGTTTATATTCTGTTTTATAGCCATAATCGCCACACTTATTTACTCTTAGTCTAGAATTAAACAGATTTAATTCTCACCAGCAATCCTTTTGCTATAGTTTCTTCATTAATTTTGTCCTTGGCTTAAACTTTTCATTGAGAATTTTTTAAATAACTGCTCATGAAATATACAATTTCGGTGTTGGTGAATATTCAAGTACATGTTTAGTAACCTTTACATGTGACATTTTAGGTAGACATAAAAGTATCAGGTCACATTTTGCCTCTTGCTGGTTTTTAGACATTGCACTCCTGATTCCTGGATTTAAGACCTGCCACAAAGAATATGAAGCATATCTGATCACTTACTACCCCTCTCCCATATCATTTTTTTCCCTGGTTGACTAATGGATTTGCTCTTTTTCATTAAAATCCGCTATGTCTCATTCTTCCTAGATAAATATTTTCTAATACACTTTTTACCTTTTCAAACTGTAAATTTAAGCCCACTTTTATTTCTAGAACGTTTTCAGTTAATATACGTATTTATTTTCTGCCCCATTATTTTTACTGTCTTCTTTCAGAATGCAAATTCCAGAAATCTTGGCATTTCTTTGCCCATGATCAACATCTATAAATTTCTCTCTAATCTTTCAAAAAAAAAGCACTATTTTTTCTATTCCATTTCATTTGTTTGCGTCGCTCAATTCTGTGTTCTTTGGACTTTACAGAGTTTTAACAGCCTCTTTTTTTGCACTGTTTCCAATCTGTCTGCAGTTTTGTGATTCTTCCCACCTTTATTTCTTGAGGTCTGCTAGCTCACATTTCATCTTCTTCGATTCTCTGGACATACTTTGTTTTCATTATTTAAATGTTACTTGGAAATTTTATTTTATACTATTGATTGATACCATCATTTTCAAAATACAAATATTTTTCTCCACAATTTTTATATACCCCATTGCAACATTTTTATAATGCGTATTCTTCATGTCAATCATATTAATTTTCCTTTTGCTTTCTTCACATAATTTTATATTATCTTCATACAGACAAACTTTATATTATAGATCATTCTTATGGTTTCTTTTACTGAAATGAATTATTGGAGCATCTGCTTAAAGAGAATTGAGGAAGAAAGAATGTCAGAGACTTGTTACAGCTTAACAGAAGATTGTACATCCAAATATGGTACCGTAAGGTCTTTTCATATTTACTTCTTCCTAGCCATTCTATGTTGGTAGTACACTACTTTGCACAATGTAAGATTTCTCCCCTCATCCTTCATTGATATACTACGTTGATATACTACTCAATGATATTAATATACTACTTCCTGCAAAATGTATATCTTTGTGATAGTCGTTGAAACTCAGATAACCTCCTGAAACTCTATGCCAGCAGAATGTCCTGGCAGTATCTTATGTTCTTCCTGTTTCTTATGGGTTTTGTCCTTATGAAATGTGCTTCCTACTTCAGAGGAACTTTGCCTTTGTGTAAATTCTGCATTCGTTTTCATCTTCTTGCATCATAATTTCACAGCTATCTTTGATGCTTACTGTATTTGATAATGTTTCTTGAAATACTCAAGTATTGTTCAACTGGTTTCATTAGCAAAAAATTTATATAAATACATACACACATATATTTCGTTACAGATAAACATATATATGTATATACATATATACATAGATACACATATATATGAACATATATATTTATATGTACATATCTCAAATTTTTTTTGTATAAGAAGTTGAAAACTGTCAGTTTTTGAATAAGTCAAAACCAGAAGTGAGAGTGGAAATGTTTGTAAGTCTTTTTTAAGTCTTAAATAGAAAAAAAATAGCTACCTCTTGAGAAGATTAGGAATGTAGAATTAGCATGAGGCCTCAAGGGGTATGTGCTTATCTCATCTTTTGCCCTTTTCAGTGGTACACTGTTCAGATTAGAGAGAATTTTTAAAAGGTAAAGATTCTGCACAGAAACATTTACCTTTTTCTATCTGATTTTATGGTCCAAGAGAATAAGTATTTCAACAGTGTATCAGGAAAAAAAAAGCTCAAAAAGCTTACTCTTAAAGTATTTATGAAGTTCTTCATGGGGACTTTTATGTAACTTTGCTATATTAATATTTTAAAAAATAAGCCAATTGAAATAAAATTCTTGAAGCATTTTCATGGAGTGCTAACATCAATTTCACTTACAAATATTCCTATTTCATTTCAAGATATAATTTTAATCTTGCAACAAAATTTCTAGAAATGATTTAAAGTAGCCTTACATTTTATCACTTAATTAGTTAATTAATTAATTATTTTTTCAGAGAATGTTGCCCTGTTGCCCTGGCTGGAGTGCAGTAGCACATTGCAACCTCCGCCTCCCAGGTTCAAGCGATCTCCTGTCTCAACTTCCCAAGCAGGCTGGGACTACAGGCACCCACCATCACGCCCGGCTAATTTTTGTAATTTTAGTAGATACAAGGTTTCACCACGTTGACCAGGCTGGTCTCGAACTCCTGACCTCAGTGATCTGCCCACCTCGGCCCCCACAAAGTGCTGGGATTACAGGTGTGAGCCACCAAACCCGGCCTATTTTATCTATTTATTAATAAAACATCCAATATCATATTTGTAATATAATTTATAACATATAATTTATTTTAAAGCATAAAAATAATTTATGTAAAATTTGTATTTATTATACTATTTAACAATTATAATTCCTTATAGTATTTCTATTTTAATCATGAGTTCCTACAAGTACACAGAAAACAAATAATTTCAGCTGAAATAGAGATTAAAAAGCAGAGGTGCTAAATATTGTTGCTACCATTTATATAGCAGCCACTAGCACTAAACTCTTACTTAATCGTTATCACACTCTTGTGAGATGCATAATCATTCCCACTTTACAAAGGAGAAACCAAGGCCACAGAAATTATGTAACATAGTCACAATCACAAAGCCAGTTAAGTGGCAAGGCCAGAATTTCTACCCAGGTGGAATAACTCCCAGTTCATTCTCTTAACCTCTTGCCTAGAACTTATCCAATAAAGCAGCAGAGGATTATGGAAATCACATATACTTGACACAGTGCTGAGCTCTATTGGGTATGCTCAGCATCTGGCACTCTGTTCTTCACTTACTAATCCACATCAGTGAATCAATCATATGGCCTGGCATTTGAGGAAGGATCACATTTTATAGGAAGTACAACTAAGGTCCTCCCAGTGAATCCAATAATCCAACAATAAAGAAAAGACCAGGTTACATGTTCCTTGGATCAACTGTCTTACCGCAAAAGGGAATCTTGTGATTTTCACTTTGCTTGTTTGCTCTTTTTTTTTTTTTTTTTTTTTTTGAGACAGGATCAAATTCAACCTTCATGCTCCTACAAACACTCAGTTATTTGGTATTGGAATAGACTGGTTCTCAACTGGTAACAATTTTGCTCACATTCCTCCATCCCCCAGCCCAGTGGACATTTGGGAAACACTGGGGAATTTTTTGGTAGTCACAGCTGGAAAAAAGAGGAGAATGCTTTTAGTGTCTAGAGGGCAAAGGACAGTACCAAATATTCTACTATACAAAGGGCAGCCCCCAGTAATGAATTATACAGTCCAAAATGCCAACAATGCTGAGGTTAAGAAATAATGAAATACAAATACGTAACTTTTAATTTTGATGAAACTCGGGTTCTACTAACAAAAAAGAAGAAAATAATAAGTAACTTGAAAAGTTAACTAACATCCTCTCCTCCTCCTCATTCCTGGCCTAAGCTTTAAATGACTAATGGAGAAAATGAAAGGAAAGAAACTAAGGGCTCTACAGCACTATCTGAGAACTTAGCGAACTTGAATGAATGAAAACTACTGAAAATGTACATGCTATTTGTCTTGACTTTGGTTCCCAACTCTTCTATGTGTTCAGTCTTCCAGAAGATTTCTGAAGAAAAGCACTTATTCTAAAACCTGCCTTTCATGTTTTGTTTTTCCTTGCACCCCATGACTCTGAGAATTCCTTCCTATCACAATCTGACGTGTTTGCTTACTGCCATCACCTGAAGTCCCAAGCAGCACCCAGTATCAAAGGTACAAAAAGAGACCAACTTTTCATATTTTTTCATATTTTCATATTTTCTTTTCATTTTTTTTCCTAGTCTTTGGACGTACCATTGCTGTGGTTCATGGAACTATTTTTATTCTCAGCAGGTATTGCTACCCTTCCAATCATATTCATTGCTGATTAAGTAACATATTAGAGCTGCTGTAAGCTGTGGGAACAGGAGTACTAATACTTACTTGAAAATTTTCTTGAATTATTTTTACTAAAAAGTCTGAACTAATCCACTCCTATTCCACCAATTCTATCATGACTACCAAGATCCTGCTTCAGGTCTGGACTTTTATTTCTGCATGTTCCTCCATTAAATATATCTGCTAAGCATTTTATTTGTTAACTATTCATATACAGTTGACATAATAATAAGAATTGGATGATTTCCAATACTGGCAGGCTAGGTTATTGGGATCAACCATCATCTCTTGAAACAAAAGCTAAAATATATTTCCTTTGATGTTGAGCAAGGCAGGATAAAATGAAAAAATATATGGAGAGTAGTCTTTTAGAACTGTGGACACAGATGGGGTTTCATGGGAATTTGCATCCAAGATTACACACAGCCTGAATTATCAAGGAACCCACAGCCCTCATGTAGTTGTGGCCAGAGTAGGGCAAAGCCATTCTGGAAGTATGTGGATGCATCCTTAGCCTTGAGGGTTACCACAGATAATTTTCCAAAGGCAATTTATTACTATCAAGCAGTCTAAGATAATTAAGTCCAAAGAAAAAGGAAAACATGAAACAAAAACCAGCAGGAACAACAAATATCACAAAAAAGCAGGATATAATTTCGAAACTATAATTGTCAGATACATATTTGAAACGCAATACCTAGTATGTTTAAAAAATATTACAATAAACAAATATTACCAATTACAGCAAATTTAAAATGCATAAATATTCAGTTATATAACATGCAAAATAAGATCAAAAAGTCCAAATCAAGCCTTTATTAAAATATAAGGCTACAGAAATATAAATGTGATGGTTAATTTTATGTATCAGTGTAACTGGGCTAACAGATGCCTATGTGGTGATAAAATATTATTTCTGGGTGTGTCTATGAGGGTGTTTCTAAGACAGATTAGCGTTTGAATCAGTACACCAAATAAAGAAGATATAACCTGACTAATTATTCTGACTAATAAAGTAGAAAAATAAAATAGTAGAAAAAAGATTGACCATTTAAATAAAAATTGGAAAAATATAGGCTAACTATACTAATATAAACAATATATTAAAATAAAATGTAATTTGAAATGAAGAGCTTTCCCACATAATTACAGAAGTTTCAATTCAGAAAGATTTCGGATTTTATACTTATATGCACTTGACACCATAATCTGAAGAATTTACAAAGCAAAAATGAACAGACATACAAATTTAAAAATTCACAATCATATAAAGATATTGTAATATTCTACACTCAGAAATTCATAGGAAAAAAAACAGCAGAGATAGAGAAGATCTGATTAACATTGATACTTTCAATCTATAGATATACTGCTCCCAACAACTGTAGAATATAGTTTTTAAGTATGCATGCAATATTTTTGTAAAGTCATGCATGTTAAAATATAAAACAGGTCTCAAAACATTTCAAGGGGGTAATAAAGCAAGACACCTACAACCATCTGATCTTTGACAAAGTTAATAATATCAAGCAATGGGGAAAGGACTCTTTGTTCAATAAATGTGCTGGGATAACTGACTAGCCACATACAGGAAATTAAAACCAGACCCCTTCCTTAGAACATTTACAAAAATCAACTCAAGATGGATTAAAGACTAAACTTAAACCTAAAATTATAAAAACCCTAAAAGAAAACCTAGGAAATACCATTCTGGACAGCGGACCTAGCAAAGATTTCATAATGAAGACTTTAAAAGCAATTGCAACAAAAACAGAATTGACAAGTGTGACCTAATTAAACCAAAATGCTGTGCTTTCTTTTAAGAAAACTATCAACAGAGTAAACAGAAAATCTACAGAATGAGGGCCGGGAATATTTGCAAAATATGCATCCAACGAAGGTCTAATATCCAGAATCTATAAGGAAGCTAAACAAACCAACAAGCAAAAAAAACCAAACTACCCCATTAAATTTGGACAAAGGACATAAACAGATACTTCTCAAAAGAATACATACACACAATCAACAAGCTTATGGAAAAATGCTCAATATCACTAATCGTTAGAGAAATGCAAAGCAAAATCACAATGAGATACCATCTTATACCAGTCAGAATGGCTATTACAAAAAATAACAGATGTGGTAAGGTTGCAGAGAGTTTGGAACACTTACATACTTCTGGTGGGAATGCAAATTAGGTCAGCCACTGTGGGAAGCAGTCTGGAGATTGCTGGAAGAACTTAAAATAGAACCAGCATTCAACCCAGCAATCCCCTTACTGGATATATACCCAAAGTAATATAAACTGTTCTACCATAAAGACACATTCACATGTATGTTCATTACAGCACTATTCACATTTGCAAAGGCATGGAATCACCCAGATTCCCATCAAAATAGACTTGATAAGGAAAATGTGGTACATGTACACCATGGAATACCACACAGTCATAAAAAAGGAACAAAATCATGTCCTTCGCAGGAATTGGATGAACTGGAGGCCATTATCCTCAGCAAACAATGACAGAAATAAAAAACCAAACACCGCATGTTATTTCTTATAAGTGGGAGCTAAATGATGAGAACACATGGACACAAAAGGGGAACAACAGACACTCAGGACTACTTGAAGGTGGAGGGTGAAGATGGAAACACACACACACACACACACACACACACACAATTTTTCATGCAATTTTTGGAGATTATAAAGACAATCCTCACATCACCCCAAGGCTTACAGAGAGAGAATGTGCTAAGTCAGAACAATGTCTGGACCTCCTGATAACCCTATTTCTCCAGGAAAATTAATAAATTAACAATTCTGGTTTGGAAAACTGAAGACTCCAGGTATGAGTAATTCTGGAAAACTGAAGTCAGAACAATGGCTGGATTCCTGACAATCCTATTTCTCCAGGAAAATTAATAAATTAACAATTCTGGTTTGACATTTCAATCTCTTATGGACCTTTCCAGAAAAGCTAGTGCCTTCAAGTATGAGTACTTCTGGAAAACTGAAGTGTTCTGCATGGCCAATGGCCAAATAGAGGTGGCTGGGCTTGGCATCTTGAATACAACATTTGAATTTATTCAGCTTCAGTGGAGGATTTTTAATCATCACAGTGACTTTGAAGAGTAAAAATATACCCTATGTTATCTGCATCCCAGATAATTATCAATAGGCAGGACCAAGTTGAATGAATATTTAATCCTCAAAACAGTTTTTATCTTTAAACTTCAGTTTTGCTGAATCTAAAGTGAACAAAAGACTCACTCTTAAGAGTATGGTTATTCCCCTGACCCATTAATCTACAAACACAGACATTAGATTTGCAACCAGACAGCTTAGAGTGCCAGTGAAACAAACAAACAAAATAATATGTGTGCTTGTTGAGTAAGAATTTGCTGGGGAGTCTTTGAGGGAGGAGTGAAAAAAGTGAGTGAATGATACTATGTATATGAAGCATATTAAACAAAAGAATAAATGAACAGCTTCTCAGGCAGGTCTTTTGCACTTAATCAATTTTCCAGGGTTCTAATGAATATTAATAGCAAAAGTATAATGCCAATTCACAGTAAATAATCCTAAGCATCACTGATGTGTACTTTGAAACAGCAAAGGCAACAAGAAAAAAAAAGTAGCATAAGTCAGCAGATTGAAAGAAAAGTAAGTGTGAAGGACCTAATTAAAGCTTAGTGTTGTTTTTTTACCCCCTCCTTATAGAAAAAGATGTCACAGGACTGCTTTAACCCAAACATTTACCCAACCACATACAACTTAAACATCACATAGACCTCCAGGAAAAACAGAGAACACAGGAATGCTTTTTCTTTGTGTTTTCTGTGGCATTGGTGAGATATGAATGACCAGTTAGCGTACCTTCAACTTCAAATGTTCTGCCTGTATTCAAAACAATTTAAGTGAAGTAATTGATTTCTCATTTCTCTCTTATTATTTTTACTCATTCACATGGAAGGGACTTAACACATTCTCATACAGATTGGTTTTAGGGCCAAAGACACTGAGAATCTAAAGTTGCACATGTAAGACTCTCAGAATAACAGAACATTTATTTGATGGTGACTAATCTGTCTGGAAACGAATGGAAGAAAACTGTAATGTAAATCCTTGGAAACCTATGGGGAGAATCTAGGTTTACAAGGAGGTGGTTCCTATAGAATTCCCTAAAATAAATATTCTTTTTAAAGAAAAACTGAGCTTGAACTAACAATGGCCAATGTGCTAGTAACATTTTACATTAATAAATGACTCTAAGTTTACAACAACATTTCTCAAATATAAATACCAATATCCAAATCTTTAGTCTCCAGCTCAAAATGACAATAAACTAAGCTGTATAACAGAACAAAATTCCCAAGAAAATAAAAAATGTTTTGAAAGGTTTGAATGGCAAGCAAGTCTCTTCACACACTCTGGTTTGACAATTTTAATTACTGAAGGATAAGAACTTTCTATTTGAACTGAATCTATCAGGTCAAATTCTCAAGTCCCAATTGCATTTTCCATGGGGTCTTCCACATAATTACATGAACTTCTCAATAAAAACAGATTGATTATGACAGTGAGTAGCTTGTTTAGAAGCCAATCAACCTTAGGAAATGTAAAAATGATTGCAAAGGAGAGAGGTTTATCTCATATCTTTCTTTCCCCCTTTAAGAGCTATCTAAAACATCTGCAGTTTTCACAGGACAGGAAGGACCATTACTCATAAATGAAGGATCACCACTCATAAAGGGAGAAAGACAGGGTATATGTAGTGACCACACAGTTCAGTTTTAGCTTATTTCCAGAACTCTGTAACACTGTATTTAAACTAAAGGCTTATTTTAAAAACAAAAATGGTGAAAATGAGACTAACAAGTTTGGATTTTTTTCTCGGGGGCTGAGGAGACTCAATATTTTTTATCATGGTGAAAATGATCTTGAAAAAGTTGTCTATATACATAGCTTCTTTAGTATCTGCACATTCTTTCACTTATTATAATATGAATTTCATTTCTACCAAAGCTTTATAGGTTTGTCACCTGGTTCCCTTTGTGGCTAATTCCAATAGACATGTCTTAGATTTTTTCTTCCCTGACTTCTAGCTAATATCTAATACTTCCAACCTCATATTTTTTGTAACGCTCCCTCATTTTTGTTTTCCTTCTGTTTTGGCTTCTTTTTTCTCCCATTCATCTCTAACTGTTGATGTTCCTCAAGATTTGGACCTAAGATTTCTTCTCTTTTCACTCTACCTACTCTACTTGTGTGATCTCATTCAAATTTGTGACCCCCCCCCATCTATGTCTACAATCAAGATCTCTCTCCTAAGATTCACATTCATAGATCCACATGTCTAATGAATTATAAGGTTATTTTAACATCCTCCAGGCCCATGAAATGCAAGTGAAACTTTTTGGCTTCCCTCACAAACCGACTCTTAGAGTAAGGGGACCTTTGATCCATGGTTCTAACCAGAAATCTGGGTTAATGACAACATGCGTATTTCTTTAATATAATCCACAACATAAACGTAGTTTCCACAGTAATCTTCCTAAAGCATATATCATGATCCTACCTCCTTTAAGACTCTTAACTAATTCTTCACTGCCCAAGGATTTGTACCTTTAGGCTCTTCCTCATTATTTTCCCAGCTTAAAATATCTGTGCACCCCCATCAAAATCTTGTACTTTTAAGAATAACATGAAACATAGAAGCCCTTGGAAAGAGCTTATTCTGTCTTCTCATATGCCCCCAAGACCCTTTGTTCAATCCTCTATTCAGCCTTTCTTGTGCCTTCAGCTAGTATCTGCCTTATGAGGAGGAATACAAGCTCTATAAGTATAGGCACTCTGTCACCTTTTTCCTTAATGTCCCAACATTTAGCAAAATACCTGATGCACTCAACACATGTTTAATAAATGCCACAATTCAGTGGTAGCCTCCCAGTTCACATAATGGAAGACTATCATGCTAGCAGCAACTTAAAGGCAGAGTTGACCCCAAAGTAAACAAACATGTAGGCTTCATTCTTGTTTCTCATTCATGAGCTCAGGTGTATCTATTTTTCTGGTCTTTTTGAGATATAATTTTTTTTCATTCTAGGGACTCTCATTCTCAAAGGAGCAATGATTTCATTGTAAGCTGATTTACAACGACTTCTGGGAGGCAGGACTTACAGGCGGGTTTTAACGGCACTTTCTGCTCACTCATACCACATGTATCATTCAGCCATGGCTCACAATGCTGTAAAAATGTCTCTACTTGCATGATGAAACACGTCTATCCCAAGGTATGCCAGAGATTTGAAAATAAAAAGTAAATCTCCTCCTTGGGTGGGATCCACATTATCATGCAATTTGTGAGCTTGCCCACGTGAGCTGTTTCAGGCACTTTCAGATCAGTGGAGCAGCTATTAAAGTGCCATCAAAGCATTTTTGACTCCATAGAATTAATCATGAAATCTGTTCCTGCCAGCTCACTTATCATATTCGAAATATTAATTTAGAGCAAAATTAAATCGGACACCCACCGACAGCAACATTTTGCCCTTCAGAACTCCCCTTCATATTGATTTATTAATGGCTGCCAGAACGGCATACTAGAACAATTTATTACTTATTTCTGGGTGTTTCTTTATGCTTACAAATAGTCTTTGGGAAGGAGAGGTGTTATCTGACAGTCTTTTGACAGGGGTATTTTTCAATTTGCGTAACATTTGGGGGATTCATTGGGATTTAAGGAGAAGTATCATTTTAGTATCAGTAGCAATAGGTAATTTGCTTTAGGAAGCTTTAAAGCCAGGGGGTCATTTAACTGTGGTGCAACTTGGAGATGATATAAAAACTTAGTGCATCACTGAATCCACTCTCTACTGTGATGAAGTGCTATAAAAGCAAAATGGAAGCACAGGGTGTCCTTTTATGAACTATGTAAATATTCTTTTTACTTTTGCTATTAAGATCTTAAATAACTGCATCAGCACTTGAATACCATGAAAGTTCAAATGCTCAACTGTGGCAGTACATATTCCAGGTAGTAAAAGCAAATAGTCCCCTAATCCTGAGACAAAAGGCTCTTTAAGTCTCCGGACCTCAGAGAGAAATCACACTGAGCAGAACCACTGAACAACTCTGACAAGGCCCAAATTTCCCATCCCATTGGTGTACGTAGTGTTACCAACAGGGATATAGACAGGAGCCAACTTTGATTGAACCACGGGCCTTGTGCTCATTCATTCAGTCATTCCACACATTTTAATTGAGTGCCTATTACCACGTGCTGTTCTAAACACTGGAATGCCAAGTTGAAGACCCACATAAGGCCTAAGCTCACACAGAACTTACATCCTCATTAAGACAAGGGGGATGGTGACAGAAAAATTTTTAAGAAGAATCAAAGAGACAATTTCAAATAGTGACAAGTGTTGTAAAGAACATAATAGAGGGTAATGGAATAGAAGATGATTGTGGGGTGGCAGGGACAGTAGTTTAATTAAACAGCCAGGGAAGATCTCTATAAATAGCTGAGAGAAGAGCATTCAGGCAGCGGAAACAGTCAGCATCAGGTTTTTGCTGTAGGCATTAATGTGTGTGAACGAGAAATGGGAAAAAAGTCAGTGATGGGAGAATAGTGAATGAAGGGCAGAGAAGTCCTGGATGAGGTCAGCCAGGCAAGGCTCAGATCTTTGAGGACCTTGTGTGCCTAGGTAGGTGATAAAATGTGCATATACATTGTAAAATATGGCTCTGGCTGCCCTATGGGGAGGTACTTTAAGACTATTATCTCAATGAATTTCAACCATCACAATATGAGGTGATGGTTAAATACTATCATCATTCCTATTTTAGAGAGGTTATACAGATTAGCCGAAGGTACAACTTGTTAGTGAAAGAGCTAATATCTCAGCTATACCAGACACCAAACTCAGTTTGTAACCTTCAAGTGAAGCATAAATATGTTATAACAATTTTGAATTGCTTCTTCTAGATCCAAGGCAATCTGTATCCCATGGTCACAGGTTAAAAGATACCTTTTGAAAAGAATGTCATCTCATCCTCACCCTATGCTCAGGGTCCTACATACAGAGCCAGATTTTAGAGGTGAATTCTCCCGTTCACTGCCTTTTAGTTAGCCACTTGGGATTTGTCCTGTCCTCTAAGCTGTCTCCTTTCTGGATGGCACATCCATTCTGCAGTTCCTTGATGTATGAAACCATCGTCCTCATCTGAACATAGCCATGATGTACCAGTGACAGGGCCTGTCCTCATTAGTCTCTGTAAATGCTGTCTGTGCCTTCATGGGTACAATCCAAAGGTTCCTCATTATTACACGTCCAGCATGAGTTCAACCATCTGGAGCATTCTCATTACATGCAAAAAAAATAAATAAACAGTTTGACACATAGGCTATTCTATTAAAGTAATTTCTCTCTTTTTTATTTTTACTTTTCTTCTGAATCATACATCAGAAATTAGACCAAACTATATGAGATATGAATAATAAGAATTTCCCCTAATTAATTAATGAATCCACCATTTGCTAGCAAAATATAACCCTCATTTAAATTGAGACATTTTGTATTATGTTTGGAAAATCTCTGAGTAGATTTTAAGTGCTCTCACCACAAAAAATAAGCATGTGAGATAATGCATATGATGATTGGCTCAAACGAGCCATTCTACAATATATACATATCTCAAAATATCATATTGTACATGATAAATTTATACAATTGTTTTTGTCAATTTAAACATGAATTAAATAAATTGAGACATTTAACAGATGTTATGATTATGATTCAGAACTATGTTTATTATCTACCCAATCCATTCATCTATCTTTATATCTACCTACACATATACATTTACTTATATAAATTTAAAAGAACATAGAAAAAAATGCCAGTGGAAGACATCCTAATTAAACTGTTATTACAACCAAAATTGAAATGATGACTTTGGCCAGAAACTATCAGCTCTTGTGTTTAGGCATTGATATGTGTAGCTGAGAACTATTTTCCTAAAACTAAAGTAATACTGCAGCATTTTTTTTCCTGCTTCTACATATGAATGAGAACAAACTAAGAAATAAGAAAAAAATGAGAATTAAATTTGCATATTTAGATATTTTCAATTCTTTCTACAAACTAGAGCAGCACAATCCTTGAAAGAGACAAGGAGATAATGAGAAAGAAAGAGAGAAGAAAACAATAAACCTCAGCCAGAAATTACCTAAACTGTAGTAAAACACAGACCTAAAAACAGAAGACATTGTGTAAGCTCTGACACTGCACATAAGACATTTGCCTCACAGTGTCTTGCTCTCATCAAATGGTGCTAACAGAATTAGTACCTGCTTGCCTTAGTTAATTTATAAAGTTTAGAACACCTGCAAACTTTTAGGTGACGAATTCCTACTCTTGACTCTCTTGGCCTCCTGATTTCCCAGCTTGCTATCGGACATCTAGCATCTAAGATAAAAAGTACCAAAAAAAGCTGAAAAAATAAGATACATAATTGGTGAATACAACATTGTTAAAAATCAAAATTAACATAAAATCCATAATGATAAAAATATTAAAACTTTAGAGACAGTATCAGTGTTACTGATTTTTCATTTGCTTCAAGCTCCATAACGGAACTGTATTTTTTTACATTAATTTAAATTTATTTAAGATATTGTATGCAAATATCATTTACCTTGATTACTGGGTTTTTGGTGTTGGTTAAATGTTGGAACCTAAGCGAGTTCTTCCTTCACCTCCCTCACCTCACCCTAGCCCCTGCCCTGTCTACCAACAAATCTCTAGGGATTCTGAACAAATCAGTGTCTGTGTTATTGATGCTTGGGGCTCATGCATCCAGCCTTGCAGAACTTTAGCTTTTCCCCCAAGACAGCTGGCTTATCACAAAAGTTTTCAAAAAGAGAAAGAAGGCTTTCCTTAAGAAGAAATCTTTTACCCATTTTACTTTTCTCCATCCTGCTATCACATATATATGTGATAAAAGCATAAGATACATGATAAGGGTCAAAAAGAATTCCTTTATGAGCCTTTCTCCAATATGAAATTGATAATTTTCTCTCTTCTCATTCACTTCATAATGGCAGCTAACAATTCTATCTAAGGTAACAGAAGTAGCTTTATCTCTTTCAAGTTACTTTCTTATTTTTAATGGTGACCTTTGCTCTGAATCCTTCATCCTTTCTTATAGCAAATAGTTAGAGGTTTTCTCTTGATCTGTAAGGGAAAAGAAATACAAGGAGCTAGACCATGGGAGACTCCTGAGGTGCATGTGTGGTACAGGGGAGGAAAGACTGGCCCCGATATTGCTCTTATAAAACTAGTGATTAACAGTGAAACTAGAAGTCTCCTTTTTCCCATATCACACAGCATACTTCTGGGAGTAACACTGGAGCTGTTTCTTAATTCCCTAAAAGAGACCTAAACTGCAGGCAAGCATAGATAAACACCTCTCCCATGCACTGAATGGTTTTTCTGGAGCTTCATGTGTTTAAATTTGCCGGAATGCCCTTCCCTTCTCTACTTGCCATGGTCTGAATGTTTGTGTGTGTCCCCAAAATTCATATGTTACTAAATCCCCAATACAAAAGTAATAAGAGGTAGGGCCTTTGGGAGATAATTAGGTCATGAAGACTCCATGAAAGGGATTAGTGCCTTTATAAAAGAAGCTTGGGAGAGCCAGCTATCACCTTCTGACACATGCGAATGCAAGAAGAAGGTACCATCTTAGATGGAGAAAGCAAGCCTTCCGACACTGAATCAGTTGGCACCTTGGTCTTGAAATTTGCAACCTCCAGAATGGTGAGCAATACACTTCTGTTGTTTATAAATTATCGAGTCTAAGGTATTTTGTTATAGGAGCCCCAGTGGACTAAGGCTTTACCTGACAATGCTCTTCAGTCCTGTAAATCGATTCAAATGTCTCCCTTTTGAAGAAGTTGTATTGGCTTCTTATTGCTGCTGCAACAAATTACCTTAAGACAAGCTTGTTATCTTATAATTCTGGAAGTAAGAAGTTCAAAAATGGGTCTGGCAAGGCTGCATTCCTTCTGTAAGCTCTTGGGGAGAATCTGTTTCCTTGCCTTCTCCATCTTCTTGAGACCATATACAATCCTTGTCTCTTGGCTCCTTCCTTGTTAAAAGCCAGCAGTACAGCATTATAGCATCTTTTCCTTTCTCTCTCCCTCTCTCTCCCCACTATTATCACTTTGCTTTCTCTTGATTTTATGCCTGTCTTTTATAAGGAGCTTTGTGATTATGTGAGACCTACCCAGATAATCCATGGCATTCTCCCCAACTTAAGATCTTTTAGTCACATGTGAAAAGTTTCTTTGGCCATGTAAGGTAACATATTCATGTGTTCTGGAGTAGGGGGTGGGAGTAGCATTATTCTATCTTCAGCAGAAGCCTTCACTGATTTTCTGACATCTGGTAAAACTTCGCTGTCCTCTGGCTACCTCAAAACCTTAACTATGCGCCCCCCTCAGAGCCAGGTATAGGCAGTCGCCCAGGGCAGTTATCTGTAAAAGATGTTAGAACAACACTGTAAATGTAATAAGTTGGAGAAAATTGTATTTGCCAGAAAACCTCCAAGGACGGAAGTCTGTTTGGTTAGAGGGAATACTTCGATAAGCTACTTAGAGAAGAGAGAGGAAGAGGAGACTCTAAAGAGACATCTCCCAGGAACAAAATGGCCATGACACTGCCTTCTAAAGAGGATTCTTATTTTGCAGAGACGACCTGAGACTGCCAGGGCCATCTTTCTCTGCCTTTCTGTCCACAAGCTCAAATTCCTTCCTAAACAAACAATGAACACACATTTAAACAATATTAGTTGAAAGAGAAACCAAACCTCAGCCAGCACAGAGGACCAATGTATGTATCCCAGTTGGGCATCTGTCTACATTTCAGCAGCTATCACTTTGTTATAAATTTCCTCATCTGTAAAATGGGGACAAAGGTATTTCTGCATATGTTGCTGGGAAGACTAAATATGTAAAATGTTTAGAACAGTGCAGTACACACAGTGAGTTCTCAATAAACCTTAACTATTCTATTAGATATGACTGTGCTTGTGTGAAGGTCAGGTGGTTTGATAGACTGTGTAGTCTCCAAATCCCATAACTAATAAATTCTGAAGTGGCTAGAACTTTACTGTTCAATAAAGAAGCCAGTGGACATTTGGCTTTTGGCAAAAGTGGCACATTTGGCTATTGACATTTAAATTTAAATGACGTAAAAATATAAAATCCACTCACATTAGCCACATTTCAAGTGCTCAGTAACCACAAATGGCTAGTGATTATCTTATTGGGCAGCACAAATATAGAAGGTTTTTATTATCACAGAAAATTCTTTTGCATAGCACATTCAATAAATGCCCCAATGTCAAGGAATATTGTAAGGTTTTTAGGGAGCTGGAGAAAGCTTAATATACTAGCAGAATCATATATACATGGTAGTCATAGCTTTTTAATGTAAATTTTAAAACCATAATAGATTTGAAATCAAATAAGCATGGTATTGTTAACTCTAAGGTGAATATATATTTGGGCTTTCAGGTTTCTGATGCTGTGATGAAAACAATTTGTTTTGACCTTCACTCTCTGTCAACAGCCAATCCAAACTGATTATTCTCCTTGTGGTAATGACATCATTTTCTTAAAATCTTTAAAACTCTGGCCTAGACCAAGTGAGGCAAGAAAAGAGGGCACTTATAATTTAGGTCATGTTCACATTATCAGGGATGAATGATACACTCTAATATCCTGAGTCTAATATATCACCTAACTTATTCTAACATTTCTCTTTCTGTTCTAACCATGTATTCTCCATTCCAGACTCAGTGAAAGTGAAGAACTTATACTGAGGTCATTAGTATAAGGAGTTCAAAGTGTAGGTTCAAGCAAGAATGGCAAGCATGTCACCACTCCAGTATTCCATACCCACAGCCAGTACTGCTAATCAATCCATAACACTCCCTCCATTTTCTTGGATGTGGCCTCAGAATCCTTCTCAACACAAGACTCCAGGTAGCACCCATCAAACAATTAATATTTGCATTTGAGTACAGACAATGACCAGTAGTCATCTCTGGGTCAAAGAATGTTTAATGGATAGAAAGAATCAAAGAAACAGAGGAAAGTCAGTGTTCCCATTTAAACAATGCTACTTTCCTTAAGGTACAATCAAGGTTTCATTTCTTTCCCCTTGTCTAGTATAAGAGAAATGGTCTTCAACCAAGAACTCAGTGGAGCAACAGTGCCACCCAATGGCTGGTTAGATTAGTTTTGCATTTAACTTACCATCCTAGAGAAACCATCTTCCACTCATAAAAATGGGAGCTGGGATTGACTACTAGCTGTTTAAGCTGCTATTCACCGTCTTCCTAAATGATAGATACAGAAAAGGTAGGGGGAATTCTGAGAAATGGGAATTGTCTTGAAACAAAAATCTCAGCACGTTTCTGCTATCAAAGAGCTCAACAGGAAGAAAGGTTCCATGTGAATTTACAAATGAACAGAACAGATTTTCACTTCTCATATATAAAGGGGTAGAATGGGCAACAGTTTCCCCACCCACGTCGTTGCCCCAGAGGTGAGCATGGTTCTTTTTTGCCTATTTTCTAATAAATCACTGTGCTAAACGTACCCTACTGGAAACATTAGAGTAGGTATATGTATTGCAGCATTTTATATGCAAAAAGGGATGTAAAGCCTATGACAAGCGTTATAAATAGAACTATTATTTAGTTTAAAGGGAAGCAGAATTTACGTTTCCCAAATTGGAGACCACTCAAGCTTTGAGATTCAAGTAAGCAAAATAAATTTGAGCTTTTTGCACTGCGAAATCGAAGCTCTAACTCTATTAATAGAAAGGGTGAGTAATAGATTTTCCTGGTTTGATGGTGGTAGGATTTTATTACCCAATCTTCGTTATCTGCATAGTTCACCAGCCACTTTTCCAATGTGAGGTGACAGGGAGTCCCCAGGCACTAAGGTTGCATGTTGTTAAGTGCTGGGGTTTTTTCCTCCCTTAGAGGGACTTATTTGAATTTCTGGAGACATCCTCACAAGACTTAAGCCCAAGGAAAGGAAAAAGCCTCCTCTTCTTTTTAACTTCCAGTCAATCAAAATGTTCACAGAATATTTAAAAAATAAAACCACTGATATTCTTTAAAAAATATTCCAACAAACAGAATGAATTGGTGCTAGGTTGATCTGATCTCTAATGTATAGAGAAGTTGCACAGAAATATTTATTACTGTTTACTAGGAATTGCTATGATTAATGACTTTTGAAAAAAATAAAATTTCCAATCTGGAATTCATTTATGGTCAAAGGGCTTTTGCTCAGAACTTTTAAATTCAACCTTTGGCCTCTGGTTTCATTTACTTTTTATTTTGGTGACATGAACTGTGTTTTGCTGATAAATATGATTGATTGAAAAAAGACTCTGGCCTTAAAATAGAAATGTATGGGCTGAACAGAGGCACTCAGCAAATATTTTTATCACAGCAAATATTTATCACAGTACTAGTGACTCTGAGAAGAATATTCAATAAACTTCAGGTTTCTTCATTGAGTCAGTAGGTAGGAAGTTCAATTACAAGAAGATTCATGGGTTATTTTAGTATTTTTTAATAATTGTAATCTTTTCTTACAGTGATAAAATCATATGAAGTAGTTCAATGAGAGGCAGGATGATGTGAAGTGTACATGTGCAAAATTTTAGATCAGCTGACCTGTGTGGGAATCCTATTACAGCCAGAAATTATCCATGTGAATTTGCGCAAATTACTTAACATCTATGAGCTTCAATTCCCCAATCTCTTAAATGGAAACACCAAAAGCACAAACCCATAATATCATTATGGATTAATGAGCATGGGGTATGGTGGAGAAGACAGAATATTCAGAGGGAACATCAAGTCAGCAATGGAACTGGAGTAACAGGAGATACAAGGAGAAAGGAAGATTTGCAATGCAATAATGAGAATTATTTTGGAATACTGACACATCCTTAGGCTTAATGCATGTGGCCAGAGACTATAAACTAATAGGTCTGTACAGCCAGTGATGGTCTTGCAGGTATGTCTTGTTTGATGACAGTGTTTAGTTTTAGAATGTGTTTACTTGGAAGAGAGGCCTATATTTGCCATTTGCCACCAATGGTCCCAATCATTTTCTACTGTGTTCAACCCATCTGGATTCTCTCATTTCTATCTCTCTGGGTCTCTCCTGGCTTTGGAATTTTTGACCTGTGGTTGGCAAATAAAAGAAAATAACTGTTCAAAATGAGTCCTGAGATTTCAAATGATCAATTATGTGGCAGAATTCATGTTATGGTCCCTAAATTGACTGGCAGAGAGGTTTCGGCCTACATGCCAGCTCTCTTGACTGGCGGCAACTGCCCCAAATATGTGTTATGAAGCTTCTGAGGCTGCTGCCAAGTTCAGTGTTAAAGAGGGCAAGGAAGAGATAGCTGTTCTATGCCCTACTTCACTTGTCCTCAGAATGCAATCCACCGAATATGAGCAACGTATTATTTGATTTTTTCCTATGCTGTTTAACATGGCGTCACCAGCCACATGTAGCTACTAAGCATGAGAAATGTGACTAGTCCAAGTCGAAATATACTGTAAGCATAATATGCACACCAGATTTCAAAGGGTTAGTATAGGACATAGAGTATAAAAATCTCATTAATAATTTTTAATATTGACTGTGAAAAAAGGTAATATTTTTGATATATTGTGCTAAATGAAATGTAAAAATTAATTTTACCCTTAAAAAAACTTCTTCTCATTTTTGTGGATTTATACACCTGTCACGATGAACTGACAGAATCAGGCTTCAGAAGGTGGCTAATAAGAAACTTCTGTGAGCTAAAAGATCATGTACTAACCCAATGCAAAGAAACTAAGAACTAACAAAATGCTAACAAGAATGGATAACTTAGAGAGGAATATAAATGAATTGATGGAGCTGAAAACCACAACACGAGAACTTTGCGAAGCATGCACAAGTTTCAACAGGCGAATTGACCAAGCAGAAGAAAGGATATCAGAGGTCGAAGATCAGCTCAATGAAATAAAATGAGAAGGCAAGATTAGAGAAAAAAGGGTAACAAGGAATGAACAAAGTCTCCAAGAAATATGGGACTATGTGGAAAGACCTAATCTACATTTGATAGGTGTACCTGAATGTGATGGACAGTAGGAATCCCAGCTGGAAAATACTCTTCAGGATATTATCCAGGAAAACTTCCCCAACCTAGCAAGGCAGGCCAATATTCAAGTCCAGGAAATACAGAGAACACCACAAAGATATTCCTCAAGAAGAGCAACCCCAAGACACATAATCTTCAGATTCACCAGTGTTGAAATCAAGGAGAAAATACTAAGGGCAGCCAGAGAGAAAGGTCGGGTTACCCACAAAGGGAAGCCCATCAAACTCATAGCAGATCTCTCAGCAGAAACCCTACAAGCCAGAATAGAGTGGGGGCTAATATTCAACATCCTTAAAGAAAAGAACTTTCAACTCAGAATTTCATATCCAGCCAAACTAAGCTTCATAAGTGAAGGAAAAATAAAATCTCTTATGAACAAGCAAGTACTCAGAGATTTCATCGCCACCAGGCCTGCTTTACAAGAGCTCCTGAAAGAGGCACTAAACATAGAGAGAAACAACCAGTACCAGCTATTCCAAAAACATACCAAATGGTAAAGAGCATCAACACAATGAAGAAACTGCATCAACTAACGGGCAAAACAGCCAGCTAGCATCAAAATGGCAGGATCAAATTCACACATAACAATATTAACCCTAAATGTAAATGGGCTAAAT
>CAUYLG010072817.1:0-24403 GCA_963573385.1 Cacajao melanocephalus | reverse complement strand
CCGGGAATTTCCCAGTTTGTGTTCCACAGAAATTCGTCTGAAATTGCGGCGTCCACTCGCTCTCTGTGCTTTCACTGGGAGCTAAAATCCTGAGCTGTTGTTAATCGGCCATTTTGGATCTCTCCGCCCGGTGATGAAGTTTTTTTGTGTTTCTTAGTTTTCCTTTGGCGTATGCCCCTTCCCCGCAGAGCTGGACCTTCCCGGTTCAGCTGTGCTTACTGTGAAACTCTCAGTCCTCAACGCTTCCAATTGCTGTTCTCCTTGTGGGGGTGGGACCAGCCGAGCTGGACTCAAAGGGCACCCCGTCCCGTATACTCCGCGCCGAGAAGCGCCGTGCCGGGGCGCCGGCAAAACAGCCGTGCCGGCCAAAAAAAGTCGCGCTGGCGACCCGTGTGGCTCCTCCGCCGGGAATCTCCCAGTCTGTGGGCAACAAAAATTCGTCTGAAAGTGCTCTCGCTCTCTGCGCTTTCACTGGGACCTTCAATCCTGAGCTGTTGTTAATCAGCCATCTTGGATCTCTCTCTACCTCCATTATTTTCTTGACAAAACTGGTATATGGACAATGCCAGGTACAGTTTTTATCGTATTAATCATACCAGGTTTTGAACAATATGATAATAACATACCAAAAGATGGCCTCTCTTCTAAAAATTGAGTACAAGAAAATGTAAAGTAACACTAATATTGAAATAAAATCTCATTTTGGTATATTTTAACAGTAAGAATTCCCTATCTTTTAAAAACATTTTGAAATATGATTGTCCATTTTTATTCTATATGAGTACTTTGCTTGAGGCAAACATGTTTACCTTGTAACCAAAGAAATTTTTAATATTGCTCATGAGTGTTAGAGTTGAGCAAATATAAAGGATAAATATTTGAACGGCTATAATTCTTTTTTAAATGTATTTTAATATTGATTTATGCTTACAACTTTATAAGTTTCTTTTTGTGTTTTAAAAGTTTTGAATATTTTCTGAAGATGCCACTGATATGGAATAGTCCATGATGAAAACAAAACAAGATAGAAAGATTAAAATTAAAGTGATTCCATAGTCCAGTGCTGCCATTTTCAAATGCAATTAACTATGATAAACATACATCTATATTCCAACATTTTTCTCCTCTCTACGGAACCTTAAATTAGCATCCTTAGGAAAACATGGTTAAAAATAATACATTTTTGTTTAAATATATTATGCCTAATACATTTTGCTTGTCATTCAAAAGGAATTGTTGTGTTGTGGAAGAAATTGTAATTCAGATGATAAATTTTTGGATTTCTTGTTTTTATAGCACCTAAATTATGCATATTTTTGTCAATACAATCCATCACATGTTGATATGTAAGAAATAATGTTTCAATATACAGCAAAACATTTTGTGTCTGTTCAATTTGATTATATAAAGAACTGAAGTTCTTTGGGAGAACATTTTTTAGTATCAGCTCGACAGGTTACCATTTAGTTCTGAATTTGAAATAAGGTTTTATAGAAATTAAGAAATAAGTAGTTTTGTAGGGTTTTTAACATCCTAATTGAATAGATGGTTGACCAAGTTCCTTTAATATGTATGAACAAAACTTGGAGAGAGTCAGCACCATTAAAAGAGAGGAATGATTCATTTTCTCATGGAAAATATATTAAAAGCATAAAGACTATACAAGCCTAATTTGATTATGTGTACTAAGGAGAACTGCAAAGACATAAGACACAAATGCATACTTGTTTTTTGCTGACTGGGTATTAACCACAAGTTAATGTTTTAAAAGATTCATTTGTGTAACAGAAATTAAGTATACTCAATTTTAGAACTCCTTTTCTATTTAGGCCAGAGATTTTAAAACCCAGAAATTTGGAGAACCCCAAAAGATAGTTTGGATATATATATGAGTTATTATTTGTGTGAACAAAATATAAGCAACCGAGAATTTTTCAGTTTTTCTTCAACTGCTCTGAAACCCAGAGGTCCTATAATTCATTTATTAAATGATCTATTGAGACTGGCATGGATTAAGCTCTATTTTTGGATATCGAACAGTTTGGGTTCCTGTTTACCAACCTACTCTAATTATTTTAAAAGGAAATATAAAAAGTATGTTAAATAATTTGCAGA
Source organism: Cacajao melanocephalus (assembly GCA_963573385.1). NCBI lineage: Eukaryota > Metazoa > Chordata > Mammalia > Primates > Pitheciidae > Cacajao > Cacajao melanocephalus. The sequence goes on along the minus strand of CAUYLG010072817.1, from coordinate 22,288 downwards.
AATTCTGAAAGACCCCAAAAGTCAGGCTTGGAAAGTATTAGTTCAGAGAAAAAAGTAACACATCATAAGCAAAGAATTCTGGCAAGGGATTAAACTATGAGATTGAACTAAACTTATATAAACTACTATTAGATAAGTTAGCACATATAATAACCACACTTTTAGTTATGATAAATTTCCTTTGTCAAACATAGAAGGATGGAGCTATGCTTATAGAAATAAAATGAAAGTTAAATTAGACAAAGATTCCAGGTGCAAATTATGAGTATTTTGATATCAGACATGTTTCTGTATACTGGATTCATGAAGTTAGATATATGATTCTTTATTAAAATAAAATTAGCAATAAACACAGTATCTGACAAGTCTCATGAAGTTCCAAAATATCCTCCTCTAAAAACTATAATAGTAATGGTAGTAATTGAAGCTACCATTTACTAACAACTTACTAGATACCATTTGTTCATAGTTGAACTGTCGGTCAATAATTTGTATTAGGTAAAAGTAGAAAGTGAGAAGGGAGGCTTGGACTTGGAGAATATATCCAGCTTAAAAACATAATATATTATGTCTGGGCTGGGCGAGGTGGCTCATGCCTGTAATCCCAGCACTCTGGGAGGCAGAGGTGGGTGGATCACAAGGTCAAGAGATGGAGACCATCCTGGACAACATTCAGAAACCCTGTCTCTACTAAAAATTAAAAAAAAAAAAAAAAAAAAAAAAGCTGGGCATGGTGGTTCATGCCTGTAATCCCAGCTACACAGGAGGCTGAGGCAGGAGAATTGTTTGAACCCGGGAGACAGAGGTTGCAGTGAGCCAAGATCTCACCACTGCACTCCATCCCAGGTGACAGAGCAGGACTCCAGCTGATAGATAGATAGTTAGATAGATAGATAGATAGATAGATAGATAGATAGATAGATAGATAGATAGATAATGTCTGATGGAATGCACAACAGTTTATTTCAAATATTTATAACTTTAGTGTCAAACCAGACCAGGTTTCAAATCCTGGCTCTAACATTTGTTAGGTATTAAACTAAGTTTACTTACTGGATTGAGCCCCGGTTTTCACAGCTAATAATGGAAGCAATACCTCCCTTACTGTGATTTTATACAATTTAATATAAATGCTAAAATGAGTTAATACAATGTTAGGAAGGGCCATCATTAGTATTACTCTTAAGGAGCAATGATTAAGCAGACAAAAGTTTCATATTAACCCAATCAGTCCTAGACCTGCTTCCCTGTAAATCATTATTTGAGTTATGATGATTAAATTAATATGCATGTCTGGATTCTGATTTTGAAGTATGCTTTATACACAGAATAGTACAGAAAGTTTAACACAAATAAAAGGCACATGCTGTGTAAACATATGTCAGGATAGATTGGTATATAGCTAACATTTTGATAAAGAAGGCATAACTAGAAAAGTTGGAGGATTTAAATTACCTATTGTTTTTCTGACTTAGAATGAGAATTACTGAAGCAGGAAGACTACTGTTAGTGTACAGATACATGAATATACTGATATTTAGAAGATGTTACTTGGTTTTGCTCAAGTCATACAACCAACAAATTTTAAAAAAACAAACCTTGGCTTGAACTCTAGTTTCTATTGTTTCAGCATCCACACTCTTTACTATCAGTGAAGGCATTTTCAGGCTGTGTTGGTTGCAGTGCTTGAAGAAAGGTGAGGTCCTGATGAACAATGTATTGCATGTACATCAGAGTTATGTCATAGGCTGGGATCCTCTAGAATTGGATTGTGAGATAAGGATGAAAATGCAAATCATTTATTTATTTGCAAGATGTTTTCAGGAGCACTTGTAGGGAAATGGTGAAGTAAGGGAAATAAAGAAAACTAATAGAGTAGACAAAACTGTGTAAAACAATATGAAACACACATCAGAGTTCCACCACTCAAGGATTGAAGGGTATCTGCTACGGCTTCAATGGAGGACTTGTTCTTCATTCACACTGACGAAAATTAAAAGACCTATTTCTAAAACTTTACCTGGAAAACTTGCTGAAATAACTATTATTTGCATAGGCTATACATGCACTAGATACTTAATGTTGCTCGAATTAATAAGTTAACCAGAATTATAATCAATAGACTCTAACCACCACGCTATCCTGTTAGTTGTCTATTGCTCTGCTATGTGGAGCTTAGTTCTGGTTTTAGGGCTCTTGCCTTTGCTCTCTTTTGTGAATCTTCACTCTGTCAACAATTGGCTCTGATTTTTGGCTCTGGCTCACCTTAATACTCACTACAACAATAATCTGTGAGCTGAAAGGAAGAAACTGGCTGGATTAGGAAGTGAAGTAGAGGACAGACTCCTGAAATCCATGATATTCTGTAACAAGAATGTTCTCATAGTGGACTGTAACCTCAAGGGGAGTGTGTTAGAGCAATAGGTGGAGTGTGTGTGTGTGTGTGTGTGTGTGTGTGTGTGTGTGTGTATGTGATGTCTACAAGCCCTTGTTTTAATAACTTCATACTCTGCCCCCTCTGCACTAGATAGACCCATTTTTCCAAATATCATATTCTCCAAAAAGTCGTAAGCAAAACTTAGCTAATTAATCTTTCAGAAAAGAGATAAACTGTGGCATGGCCAGAGGAAGGAAGTTGTGGAGATGGGTTGATTTGAGAACAATGCATCTTTCTACCAACTCTTAAACTACTTACCTACATTTCAACACGTGAGTGATTGAGGGAGGGGGTTAATTGAAAGCATTCTTGTCCACAGGATTCTGGTACTGAGGATATTTTAGATCCTTGTACTTTCTAGCTGTTTTAACTTGGACAAGTCATTTAACACCTCTGAATTTATTCTTAGTACCTGTTAATAATGTCTAGCTTGAAGATTTATCCAAAATTTTGACATCTTTTTCCCAAATTAAACTGAAAGAAATGGGGGTAGGATTGTGGAATTTAAAATTACAGACTTGCTCTTGTCCTCCCACCTGGATAAGCTCACACGTTTAAATAATCTGTCTGGGAAACTGTTCTCTCTTTTGCTCAGTCCTACTTTCTTGTGTGGTGACTCTATGCTCATGTAGTTCTCTCCATACAGTAGTGCCAAGTTAATACCCTTTGTATTAGGCTGTTTTCACACTGCTGTAAAGATATTACATGAGACTGGGTAATTTATAAAAAAAGAGGTTTAATTGACTCACAGTTCTGCGCAACTGGGAAGGCCTCAGGAAACTTATAATCATGGTGGAAGGTGAAGTTGAGCAAGCAACTTCTTCACAAGGCAGCAGGAGAGAGAGAGTAGGGAGGAAATTGCCATTTTTAAATCCATTAGATCTCATAAGAACTCTCACTAGTGTAGGAAGAGCATGGAGAAACCTGATCCCATGATCTATCACCTCCCACCAGGTCCCTCCCTGGGGGTGATTATAATTCAAGATGATATTTGGGTGGGGACACAGAGCCAAACTATATCACCCTATAGCTCATTTTAGCAAAAAAATAGAGAAGACACTCTCTTGCCCAATCATTGTTCCAGGTTTGAGTATGTGGCTTAGGTAGAAGTAGGAAGATATATGAGTTCTCTTTGGGACTAATAATGCAAACTACTCTTGGGAAACTAACCTTCTTAGGTAATGTAATGGTTCTTCTGGATATGTAGAATAATTTTTTATGAGAAATATAAGTAAAATACATAAAGTTAATGGTTTCTTCAATGAAGACAACTTGCTCCAGGACTCTTTTCTGGTTTAAGTCATGTGCCAGTCTCAGACCACTCACTGTATCTAGAGTCATGAGGCCCTCTAACCTGCCAGGTCACAAGAAAGGCAGCAGGGTCTCATCTCTCATAGCCCCAAAACTTACATGGTGTGAACTAGGAAGAATTCCCAGAAGGAGAGAATGTTAGACAGATATAAAACAACAAAAGTACAATCCCACAATGATGAGGTAACCTAAGATTTTTCGACTTTAATGGGAAAGTAGAGAAAAGAAGAATTTACAAAGTAGATTTTTAAAAATAATAATAAATAGATCGGGAGCGGTGGCTCATGCCTGTAATCCCAGCATTTTGGGAGGCCAAGGCAGGCAAATCACGAGGTTAGGAGTTCGAGACCAGCCTGGCCAACATGGTGAAACCCCGTCTCTACTGAAAATACAAAAATTAACCAAGTGTGGTGGCACATGCCTGTAATCCCAGCTACTCGGGAGGCTGTGGCAGGAGAATCGCTTGAACCCAGAAGGCAGAGGTTGCAGTCAGCTAAGATCACACCACTGCACTCCAGCCTGGGTGGCAGAGCGAGACTCCTTCTCAAAATAAATAAATAAATAAATAAAGTCTGACTCCTTTAACTGTATAGAATCTCCATAATGCATGATAAAACTACTCATGATCTTGACATATATTTATATTACTTGTTTTAATTCCATCTTTGTGTAAAGGTAGAGTATGTTTTATTAAAGCAAAGTATATATAGATATTAGAGATATATTTTCTTCCAAACATTTAATATTGTCATTAAATAAACTGAGTACACTCAGATAGATAGGCAACACAGCCTCTATTCTTAGTTTTGTAAGTTGTGTTTCTGTGTGTGTGTGTGTGTGTGTGTGTGTGTGTGTGTGTTTTCTTTTGATTTTATTATCTCCTTATCTTCTTACTGTAGAGGTTAATTACATAATTGCAAAGCTGCTAGTATGCAGTCAGAAAGCTCATATAGAAGGGAAGAATCCAGTAGTTGTTCTATGCCTATGGTATTCTGAACTATGTTTTGGCCTTTCATATGAAATTCATTTGATCAAAATATAGTATACCCTTATTTTATGCCAACACTCAAGACAAACAGTAAAAGGTATAGGCAAGGCCCCTTCCTTAATAAGATGTAAACACTTTGGCAATCATCCTGAAGTAAAAATAATCATGGCAATAAACTAGAGAAATGATGATGGGACAGAAATCACTAACTCATGTTGTAGGTCAGATGGTGCATCTGAAGAGGTGATCTAAGATATGAGTCAGAAAAAGATCTCATACCTAGATTTCCAGAAAGAGGGTTCCAAGCAGTAGGTATCAAAGCTGCTAGATACAAGCAAATGATGTGTGAGTCTCTCACAAAGGACACTGTGGCCAAACCATGGTGAAAGTTGTGATAAAAAAGATGATAAGAAAAGTTAAGCTGAGGGCCAGTTGTGTTGTATCTTGTCAGTAATGCTAAGGGGTTTGCAGTCTATGGAACAATTGAAACATGGAGAAATAGATATATATACACACACATATATATATACACATTATGTATATATATACACACACACACGACACACACACATACATACATATATACACAAATGTGGAGAAATTGTACATATATATATATATGCACACACACATATATTTTAGTGTATATTGTTATACATTTTAATATCACAAGGACCTTATGTTTCAAATATTATCATGGCAATTTTATGGATGGGAAAAAATGAAGCTCAGAAGGGCTTGCTGTGACAATTCACTGCCTAGAATAACATTCAAGATAAGATCCATATAAATAACAGGCCCCTTTCCTTTGGTCTACTGTTTCTCACTATGGCCACTGACTCAGTTGTTTCTTGGAAAACTACAATCATGTGATCTGAAGAGGAAAAAAGACATTGGAGAAGAAAATGATCGTATTCAAGGGAGACTAAAAAAATATATATCCTCAATCTTCATTCACACACATTTTTAATTTCTTCTTCTTTTTTATTATAATGTTCTTTAAGTCTTTTCAAGCCTGAATATGAAAAAAAAATTCTTTTATCTTTTCTTTAGATTGTTTTTTGAAAACTGAGGTAATTTTAAAACTTTTTTTTTTGTATTAAACTGAACAATCTGAGTAAAACTCAGTGGGCATGAGAAAGATTATTCTGTATCCAAGGATCAGGAATTAAAAGTATGATTGAGGTTTTTGTCATATTTTTAAATTATTAGATAGTTGAGTAACAGTCTTAAACTCTTGCCTCTTTAGTCTTTGTTCTTAAAGCAGTATTATCTATAATTAAGGAGCTTGGCCTGAATTACTATTTTTATACCTTTTGCTAACATTGCTCATGAATAAGTGGAATAAATGTGGTATGATTTTTTTCCCAATTGCTTCTTTTTCTTCTGTTTTGAAATTGCTTTAATTTTTTTATTAGCATACTGCATCAGAGGTGGGTTAATTCTGTCTTTTTGTCCTTGTCAGTCACACTGTATCCAAGATTGCTGATTTCTGATTTGTTTCACAGGGTAGGTGGAGGGAGCAGGTGAGCAAAGGATTGCAGTTCTGCTTTTGCCACACACACACACACACACACACACACACACAGACACACACAGACACAGATTTCCTGCAAAATGGAAGTGGTTTTGTGGTCTTGCAGATCTGACAGGCTAGGTTATTGGTCCTGACATGTTTAGCATATTTGCAGATAACATGCATAATGCCATCCTGTAAGGTGATCACATTTTCAGAAGACCAGGAAATGAGAGAAATAACTAAGGTGAATAATAGAAATGGGATTCAAATGCTTCATTCCAACTTGCAATGATGTGTCACATCCATCTGAATTCCATTTACATTTTAACTATTTCAGGAAGGACAAAGAAGTCCAGAAAAATAAAAGCACATATAAAAGAGATATTGTTTATGAGATGAACATTTGAAAAAGGAAAGTTGAATACATGTCAGTGATTTGATGTGACTACTAGGGAAGTTGAAACTGTTTCAGGTGCCTTTCGTTAGATACGTGGCTCTAATTGGAAAGGGGGGCACATCTGGCATACTGTATTTAGTCCTGGAGTCATCCTTCAGAGATAACTGGATGAGGTGCAAATGTTGACAAAGAAAGGACATGGAATCAAGAAGAAACTCAATCATCACATTAACCTTCTTTGGGTTTTACATTTTTTACAGAGGGAGCTGAACATTCATATTGTCTGAGTTGAATTCCCAGATTGATTTTTTGGAGATTTTCGTTTAGTGACCAGATCAACATAAGTAACTATCCTGTGCTTTGTTCTACATGCTTAATTTTTCTCATCTATGAAACGGAAATATCACATTTCCCAAAGAGTAGCTTTTGGATGAAACAGAACAATACGTATAATAAAATAGCATATTACCTAACACATTTGAGACAGTCAGTGAAGATTACTTCCTTTTCCTTTTCTTTTCATTATAATTGTTAATTATAGAAGGAAGTCAGAAACAGTGACTCTCAAATTTAGCCATCTGAAAGATGGTTAGGTCCAAGCTGAACACAATAACAAAACATCAGCCCTTGTGATTGCCCTCAGCAGCTAAGGGCAGCCTCAGTAGTGTCACCCTTTAGTCTTCTGTGCCATATTCATATCATTTTTCATGTATCTATTGTCATTAAAAATGACGGGATGCATTTTGTAGACAAGGGAAGCAGTAAAGTAAGTTATTTTGAAATGCCATGTAGCAGCAGTGAAAGAAATCATTCGGCTGGGGAGGATGGGAAAAACACGGGTGATGAAGATGATTGTTAACATAATTTCATGTCTATATTATTGCAATATTCAAAGTAGTGGTAATAGAGATTAACATGACAGCTTTGAGATTCTATTGATGGTGTTTGGATTATTTCACTATAGCATTCTAAAAGTGACCTTTAGCTCACTTCAAACAGGAAAAGAAAACATAATTCATGTTTAGGTATTTTAGAAGTTTAACTCTTAAAAGCTTTCATCTAAGCCATATTCAAAGGTAGAAATTATATATATAGACACATATATATGTACATATTTATATATATAACAGATTCTACCATATATATGGTATATATATATATGTATGTGTATATGTATATGTGTATATATATGTATATATGTATATGCATGTATACATATACGTATATATGTATATGTATATAGGTACATGTATATATACATTATATATACGTACATGTATATATACATATGCATGTATATATACATATATACATATATACATACATGTATATACATATACATGTATATATACATATATATACATACATGTATATACATATACGTATATATGTATATGTATATATGTACATGTATATATACATCATATATACGTACATGTATATATACATATGCATGTATATATGCATATACATGTGTATATACATACATGTATATGCACATGCATACATGTGTATATACATATACATGTATATACATATACATGTGTATATACATATACATGTATATACATACATATACATGTGTATATATGCATATATACATGTATATGTATATGTATGTATATGTATATATACATATATACATGTGTACATGTATATGTATATATGTATATGTATATCTACATATATACATGTGTACATGTATATGTATATGTATGTATATATATGTATGTGTATGTGTATGTACATGTACATGTATATTCTACCATATATATGTATATACATACATATACATGTATATATACATATATACATATATATACATATATACCTGTATATGTATCTGTATGTATATATGTATATATACATATATACATGTGTATATGTGTGTATATATGTATATGTATGTATATATGTATATGTATGTGTATGTACATGTACACGTATATTCTACCATATATATGTATATTTATATATAAATATGTATATATACATATATATACATATATATGGTAGAATATATGTATACATATATACAATATATATACATATATACATATTTATATATAAATATACATACATATATATGGTAGAATATATGTGTATATATATGGTAGAATCTGTTTATGACTTGTCAGGCTCCACTGGGGTTACCTACTCCCCTTTTTTTTCAGATATTCTGTGATCTTATCATCGCATCTGGTGCAGGAACTATATGAATTTAAGCAACTGAATGGGAAGAAGGACCATAATCTTTTGAAGTCCCAGTTATGTATATGGTTCAGTACTTGATGCTTTAGACATCTACTGTTGAGGAATCAGACCTCTAGTGTGTTATTAATACTTACTCAAGGATCTCTCAGTGAGTGGAGTCAAGATTCAAACCCAGATCAGTCCAATTTCAAAGCCAATAGTCTTCCTTTCACAGCATGCATTATTATATGCCTCATTAAACTTTGCAACTTTAGACTTCTTTCACACATCGTGTAGTACCACACTTTTCCTAGGAGAAACAAATTCACAATGTAATTGAATAGCAAAGAGACATGTGCTTCAGGGTAGTACTGCAGCCTCCCCTAGGTGGGGGTTGTACATGTCCATGTGTGTGCTTATGATTATGTGTGTGAGTCTCCAGTGTTCAGTGTGTTATGAATCTAATGGAATTGGAGAGCTCTGTAAAATTCTTGAAATTAAATCACCAAAGCATCTGCCTCTTACAAGGGCAGCATCAGAGAAATACCTATAGAAAATAACAATTAACACTCTCTAAAATAGCCTAATTAGTACACACACCTATTTTACTTGCAACCAAGACAAGATTTTCATCTTAATCCTTTATGAGAACACAATCATTCAGCATGGTTTCAAGCCAAGCTAGAAACCATAAAAACAAAATATTCATGATTCATTGAAAGTTACTTCTAATGTTCACCACCCAGCAACTGCAGCTGAGTGATAAGGAACTAAGGTAGAGACTTGGGAAAAGGAGATTATCAAATATAAACAGTCAATTTGACTACTTTCTTTAAGCTCAGTAGGCAACATGGATTGGAGTTTACAGACTTACACCTAATGCCAAAAAACACTCTTTAGGGGAGACGGGATGCAGTAGTTTCAAATTATTCTTTTCTTGGGAATGTATTGTTTAATTTATACATAGTTATTTAAAATTAAGGCAACTTAAGTTGAAAACATCCTGATTTTCTACACTCTGACTCCAGTTTTTGATGGGATTCAGAGGTCACTGTCTCCTTGGTCTCAGATATCATGTTACCAATGATTGCCAGCCCCTCACCACCTTGTGCTGGCTGCTTAATGGTTTCCATGTTGCTCTTCCTCATATCTTTAAATATGGTGCTCTCTGTACCGCATACATTGCAATTGATTTTGAAGCACTTTAATAAAGATCCGATCCTTCCGGGTCTCTATTTTAGGACCTGAGAGTTCACTTTATGTAGTAGGGAGGGCTTTAAGATTTTTCAGGAAAAAGTCAATCTTTCTGGTTCTCTTACTCGCAGAACCTAGGAGTACGTCTGTGCTGTTGGGTGGGCTTTGGTTAATTGAGATGTAACTCATCCTGCTAGCGGTCTTGCTTGAAGACTGTACACTAGTGGGAGGTAGATTCCTTCACAATTTGAGATTCCTTTGTAGCAGAACTGAGGCTGGTGTTTCTGCAGGGGGAAGAGCTGTATCCTCTGGTTATTGGGCTCCTCAGTCCTTTTTCCTTGTCCTCATTCCTAGTGGCTCCATAGCAAGGTAAAGGCCAGAATAAGGAGGTCTTTAGGGTCTTGCTTGTCCTTCCCAGTCCCATGGTGATGAGAATGGCTTTCATCAGGAATTTTGTCTTTTCTTTTCTTTCTTTTCCTCTGGGCTTCAGCATTATCAGAAGAGGCAGTTCTAAACACCTCAGGGACCATGTAAAGCCTCCTATTGCTGGCCTGATGTTGACCTCCCTCTCTATCAAGCTCCATGGCAGACAGGAAGGCAAACAAGTGAAGTACAGATTATGAGACCAAAAAGATGTGACCAGAAATGATCACCTCTCTTACATAGCAGAACAACTCAAGAGCTTATGATTAGAAGAATTTTGAAATCATCAAGTTCAATCTTCCATATGATGCAGGAAAACCCTTTAGGGTACCTCACAGAATGGCCATTCTGGTTTTGCTAGAACCAATTCACCTGCAAACATTCTCATACACTTATATTTTATACAGTTGTGTTAGTATTATCACAGAATAAATTGCTCTAAGTGAGACTGCTGGTCATGAGGAATGCATAATTTGCATTTGATAAATAGAAAGTTGTGCACGTGCACACAGCATGTTGTACCACCATTAATGTGTACAGAAGTCTGTGCATTGCAGTCAGAGGGAGGCAGATTATGGCTCAAAGAAGAAGCTTTCTAATAGTTAGAAATGCCCATAACAGATCAGATTGCCTGTACTAGGGTACTTCCTACCCTAGATTGGAGGGTGAGGATGCTATATAGGGTATGACAGGAGAAGCTGACATCAAGAAAACTCTGGAATTCTGCCTTGGAGAACAACTGGAAAAAGCAGCAGGGGCCTCCCTAACATGGCAAGGCCTCAGAATGGGCCCACACCCTTCCAAATGTAAGACACCTTCCCAATGAATCTAAGAGAACATCAAAAGGCTTTGTAGAAGCAACTTTTATCTACTCTTCCAAAATGTCCTGGCTCCATCTTCTAGAGATGGAGCAGAGTCTGACTGCTGTCTCAGACATGGGCATCCCCATTGTGTCTGCAGCTGGGATGCCCTGGGTGCTGCTGGAAAACTCCAGTGGTTTAAGGAGGTAAATGAGGCTTTTCCAATAAACAAAAAGATCTTTTACACACAGCTAAAAAGTGAAATGAGCAGCTAGTGGCAAGTTTCTGGAAGAGTTACTGCTTTTCAATATCATTGCCAAATATTTTTACTAATTCCAATGAAAATAACCTGTTACCTCTAAGGTGTTACTAAGCTTGTTGTCTCTAGCCTGGATGTCATAGCCACATTTGGCATAGTCTTCACAGCTTGAAGCAAGCCCACCCAGCACTGTGACATTAGGTAGTGCAAGGCTAGGGCTAGACACAATGGGACAAAATGCCCAGAGTCACCTTTTCAACTTGGTTGTGCACATGAGCCACATCCCCTCTGCTGATCTGGCTAAAGTCATTCTCAAACATTTGTGTGCGTTTGCCTACAGCATAGTCTCCCTTGCACAGTTGTCACTGCAGTTTCTCCATGGAGGTATTAAACGCGGCCACTGCACAGCTGCACTGAGCTGTGCAATCCAGTAACAGGTTTGTTGCTCAAGGCTACATTTCATGAAAGCAGCTTCTCATGGCTCCACCAACTCTTCTTTGCCACACCTCCCTGTGCTTCCTATATTCACTGGTGGGTGCTGGAGGGAGGGAAGGAAGCCATTGAGCAATTAAGGCTGGAGTCAGGTATTTCCAGCATGAATCGAGACATGTCCACCAGGGCACGGAGATGTGGCACACACCCAGGAGGGGCGTCTCTCCAAGTGAGAAGCCCTGGTCACTACCACCTCAAAGTGAGCCAGCAATGGCAATGCTCCAAAGGCTACTCTCTCTCTTGAGCCTCTAGCTAGTCCTAAACCAGGTGGAGGGCCTCTTTCATCCTCTCCTTTCAATAGTGATGTGTTACCATTACACATCCCTTTGTTCCTGTTCCCCCCAACCATCCATCCATCCAGGAAAGTGCCTCTCAGAGACCCCATTAGGGGTAGGAGTATGAGGTAGTCAGGGTGGCTAAATTTGTCTTTGTAAAGTAAAGCAACATGTTGAACAGTGAGGATCCTAACTAAACATAATTCACGGTCATCTTTTACCCCAATTTTCTTTTTGAGGCAGAAATTAAAGGGAGTAGTGAGTCAAATCCTATTATTAATTGATAATAAATGATTTCTATTCCCTATGTTATCTCGTTTTATGTGTTCTATTAAAATCATAAATGGTATTATAATTTTCTACCTCCAACAATGATCATTTGCATAGCAGTGGATGAAAGAGAGATGTATTTTTTATAGGATATTTCTGAGATTAGAAGATAGCAAACAGAATCTTCTGTGGAACATTTATCCAACTTATTTTAGAGAGGGACAGACTTTTATGGTGGAAATGCAGGCACCGAGTATATCACATGGATAGAAGTTCAGTATCCAAGTGAGTCACAGGTTATCAACTTTGTCAAGTATCTTAAGATTACCACAGTCATAGTGAGCCTTATTTCTCATTTTACATTATTTGAAAGGTGCAGAAATATCTGCCATGTGGTAGAAACATTTCTTTGGTTGTTTGTCTTGTTTGCTATTCTGCAAGACATTTATTTACTTTTTCCCATGTGAAATACATATATATTATTGCTAAAGGATTTTCAGACCATTAGAATGATGCTTTTCTCACTATCAATATGTTCCTGTTTATGTTCTTTCTCAGTTACTTCTATAAGTTGGATGATTTTGATCAAATAATTGTCAGTCTAAAAAAACAAGGGTCAAGCAATCACAGCAAGACAGCATATTTGGCAGCCTTTTGGCACTTTCTTCAATATGAGAGCATTTCATAGTTATCAGATCAAGGGTTCTAGAATCAGACAAGCTGTATTCAAACCCCATTTCTGTATCTCTTAGTTGTGGGACATTAGACAGGTTTCTTAACCTTTCATAGCTGTATTATTCCTACCTACAGTGTTAACAAAATGCCATCTTGCTTCATAGGGCTCGACTGAGAATTTAAGTTACTACAGAGAAAGCCCTCAGTCTAGGGACTGATATGTAATAGGGACTCAATAAATGTTGGCTATTCTTACAAATGAGTTGTGAGTATGTCTTTCACATAGCAGTCAATCTAAGTAACAAATAAAAAACTCTAAATGGATAGTTCTTTTAATTTGTTTAGGATGTTAGAAATTCATATTAATACTGGCCCTGTATACATACACATAGATTAAATATACAGAAGCTTGCTCACAGATCTCATTCTCGGATGGGGCAGGGGTCTTGGGAAAAAAGTAACTCTAAGGCACAAAACAAGGGTTGCACTGATCTACATCGGAGGTGATCTATTGCTTTACTCTTAGGATTTCTGACCACGTATAGCTGAGGAAAGGAGAGAATACAGCATGCATTTTTAAAGAGGTCCACGGGAGGGGTACTGGAAGGAATGGAAACAGTCAGTGAACTGGACATTCAAGAATCAAAGCAGAGAGCAAATTTCCAACTGTGCGTTCAGTTGCTTTCTCAGGAGGGAGTCAAGAATTAGAGACAAGAGAATGAGACTGAACTCTTGATGAGCTGTTCTGATCTTTGCAGCTTTGTCAAATTGTATTTTTCATATGGCATATCCTATGAACAATTTTTGAATACTTATGCTATGGTCTCAATGTTTGTGGCCCCACCCCAAATTCATATGCTGAAACCTAATTACCAACATCATGGTATTAAGAAGGTGGTACCTTTGGGATGTAATTGGGTCATGACAGCTCTGTTTTCATGAATGAGATTAATGCTTTTAGAAAAGAGACCTTAGAGAACTAGTAAGCTTCTTCTACCACATGAGAATGCAGTAAGGAGGCATCATCTATAAAGCAGGTAACAGACCCTCCCCAGAAACAGAATTTAATGGCACATTCTTACGGACTTTTCAGCTTCCAGAGCTGTGATAAATTAATTTCTATTATTTATAAGCTACTCAGGCAACAGTATTGTTTTATATCAGCCCAAAGGACTAAGGCCACCAACTACTATGTGTTAGGTTCAGTGTTACAAAGTGGGAATACAAATTAAAAAAAAAAAATGTATAGTTGTTACTTCCCTGAAGGTATGCATGGGGGCTGGAGAAGGATAAACAAAAAAATTAACCAGTTTACTATATTGAGGAAGATAAATTATCTGAGAGTGATAAACACCACTTTACATTGAAGCACAGTAAGGAGACAACCTTGAAGTCCTCTAGGGTAGGAGAAAAATTTATTACAATTTAAAGAGAGAATAAGAACAACTCAGACAAAGGTGAGACATGGTTGTCATTTCAGATCACGGGAACAGCTTGCACAAAGACCAAAGGCAAGACTGATCATTCAAAGAAGAGTCAGCAGTTCATGTTAGGGTAGAATAAAATTATTATTATTTATTGCTTGTAAGTAATAAAACTTACAAGTAAGACTGGAGATAAGCAGAATAGAGATTGTGTAGGACCTTGAAGACTTTATTAAGAGCCTTACCTTTATCCTGAGTACCATGACCCACTGAAAGCAGATGAATAACTCAGTGTGAGTGTGCTTTAGAAAATTAACTCTGGCTTTAATGAGGGCAATAGACTGGAGTGATATAAAGGTTAAATAAGAAAGAGGAATTTTTTAGTGTCTTCAGAAGGTCTGGCAATCTGGTCAAATACTGGACAACAAACTGGGAAAGAATAGTATTCACAGATTCTTGAAAGATGAGAGTGATGATCTCAGTAAATGTGAAATGTGACCATCTTTTACTTTGACCATAACCCAAGATCTGGAGTTTTGAAAAGAAGTTCCATCCTTCTTTCGCTGATTTGTTCATTTAGTCTGCCACTGAACCAACATGTAATGAACATTTTGTGATGTAGGGCCTGTGCTAAGGATGGTAAATATGAAGACAATACCAAAGACCATGGTTTGAAGGATCTGATTGTATTTCAATATTGAAAACATGCATATTATGTGACAATGTAGCATAGTCAGAGCTATAGAAGAAGTGTGCTCAGAAGATGTCATTCTGCATTATGTTTTCCTCTTTTACAGTAGCAATGAAACTAGAGGGTCCCATTTTATTACTGAAAATAATCTAATCATATACTTTCAAACCTAAAACAGATAATCTATTTCTGATTTTTTAAAACTTACTTTGAAGGTTGAGCTGGAAACTGAAGATCTAGGCTGGATGGATCCATAGGAACCTTTCCTTTTTTTTCAAGTTATGGGTAGGGTGAGACCTAGAGTCAAATCTTAGCTATGCCACCTGCTGCTGAACTAACCTAGAAAGTATTTATTACCTTTCCTAAAACCTCATTATACTTATTTGCAAGAATAAGAGTTACAATCCGTGGTCTTAAGTATTTGGAGAAACACACTGTCACGCAAATTTAGAGTAGGCAAATGATAAATACATCACAATTCCTCTGCACAAAGAATAAACCATTGGCAGAGTCTCAGAGCAAAGGTAGATCGGGGGCCGGAAACCAGGGCTGAGATGAGAACTGGGAAGAGCTTTAAACTGGAAATTATTGATAGAACTGAGCAAAGAACTGGAACAGTACTGTATATAAGGTTGAATTCAATGGAAAAAATACAGAGATTGGAAATTAGACAAACAAGTGTGAAAGCTCACAGTAAATGTGGCCAATTCTTCAACAAAACACAGACCAAAAACCAGACAAACAAAAAACAACAGAAAGAAAGAATCATAGTAAAAACCAAGAGGAGAGCCTCCTGACAGAGCATAGGCAGATTTTCCTCCCAAGTGTTTCCATCTCTTCTCGTTTCTTCTTTCTTTCATTTCCTTTTTTCTCCTTTTCTTCTTCTCTTCTCTTTTTCCTTTCTTATTCAGGTTTTTACTCTCCCATATTTTTTAAAATTCCCCAGAATTTCTGACACCTTTATAACAAATCTCTCAAAAACTGCTTCTTGTTTATGTGTACATGTATCTTGTCACCTCAGTAATTTGTGGTTAATTTTGCATGAGACATGGGTCAAGTTAAATAGGTTTTAGCCCTAAGGAAGCAGTAACAAACTACTCTTTAAAAAATTCATTGATATTTTAACACTATTATAATTTCTGTGCATGAGTGATACAAAACTACCATTAATTTTCAATGCCTTTTTGAATAGAATCTTAATTCATCCCACAGGTGTTTTAATGAGAAAACATTGCTCACTCTTTCTGACCTGTTCAAAAAAGGCAGTGGATATAATTATAGTTAAGATGCATGATATTGGGAAGAACTTTTGAAAACAGAACGAAACAAGTGTTAAGTCCTATCGCTGACGTTCACTATTTGCATAAACTTGTGATTTTGCATACTGTGCCTAATATTTCTAAACTTCAAATCCTTACCTTCTAAGGCAAATGTGGATTAGTAGCTCTTAAGATCATAAAGAAGATTTAATATATTAATGTTTACAAAATATGAATCATAATCCCAGACATATAATAATTGTTCACAAAATGGTAGCTATCATCATTTAATTATCTAGGTTGTTGTTGGTGTTGTGTTTTTTTTTTTTCCTGGAAGGCTTATCTGATAAAATGTTTATAGCCTAGAAAAATATTTCAAGAAAAAGCTGAACCAAAATATTTCCTTTCTCATAAATCATTTTAAGTGAGAATGTTTTTGAAGTTTTACAAATTGACTTTTGATACTATCTGTAAGATAATGTCTGTGAATAAAGAAGGAAATAAGGACTTTAGGTTTGTGCAGCTCCCTAGTGACATAAAATCAATTAGTTACCTCCTCGCATGTAGTCTTTCTCCTTCTCGTTGCACATATTGTGGAGCAAGACAGCTATTAAAATCTATTAACTTGATATTCCTCTTTAAGTTGAGAGATGTGTCCAGATGAAAGGATAAAAATGTTTAAGAAAAAAGTTTAGTAGAGAATTCAGATGGTCAGCTTTGTCAGGTTCACCCTTGCTCATCAGAAAAAATTTCTTTTGCTGACATGTTAAGCAGCGCCTCCAGGAAGGAAATAAATTAATTGCAACTTCCTCAGTAAGTGGCATGTTCTGAGTCTGAAGCTCCTCAACACAATTTAAATATTCCTTAGCGTAATGTCCTCAAATTAAAATAAGGTGTTTAGAGAGTTCACCCAAAATGTTTTTTAAAAATTACCCAGTGCCAGGGCCCTTCTGGGATTCTCAGGTTGAATTTGAAGACATGGATATTAAGAAAGAGCTTACTGCTGTATGTTGTGCTGTAATATCACTTGGTTAAATTTGTTGATTTTGTCCATATCCATTATCAACCACTATATTCTTCTTAGCCTTGGCATAAGTATAATTTTATGATAGACCATAATAAAACAGATTTGTTTGGTGTGATGTCTGTACTTCAAACTTAATTGAGAATTGCTCTATGATGTCAGGCGATAAAGTTGCTGTGATAAATAATGAAGAGCAGAGTGGGAGAGGAATTGAGGTACATAATCAAGGGAATAAAAATATGTTTTTGTTTGGAGATTGATGGAGCTTGAGATGCTAAAACACGTGGGGAGAGAAGTAATTCCTGGTGATAGAGGCAAAGGAAAATAAAGGCTTATGCTGACTGTGGTAAAATAGCAGATAAGATCAGAAAGAAATATATCTCCATGAGTGCAACAAGGAAATATGGAAGGTTAGCCTATGGAAAACTCGTCCATGTTTTCAATTATTACCCTAAACATCCAAGTATGTATTTGGATCAAAATGGTAATTTCAGTACTCATCAATGAAAGAGAAAGAAAACAAATATTAATATATACAATATAAATGGCTTTCACAGGTCTTATGATAAGCAGAAAATCAGACACATAATGATACATATCCTTCAATTCCTTTTGCGTGATTTTTAAGGCCAAACAAGACTAATTGGTGATGATGCAAGTCAAAATACCAGTTATCCTTGGAGGGTAGGGGAGTACCTAGTAAGAGAGGGTGAAATGGAGCTTCCTGAGACAGTAGGAAGTTTTTTTAAAAACTTTTAGTTTTTCAGTGAATAAATTACTTTGTGTGTGTGTGTATATATATGGATAGATATACATATATAGATATATAAATGTATTATGTACATTTAAGTGTTGCCCATTTTATGTATGTTATATCATGGTTTTTTTAAAGTATAAAATTGTAGATTTATTAAATCAACTTCTAAATTTTGGTATGCATTTTCTGCTGTGAGTGTTCTCAGCACTGAGGTAGTATTTCAATTTGCATCTTACAACAAGCTTTATGACTACATAGAATCTTGATGTATGTTGTGTGTGTGTGGGAGGAAGAGAGATATGTTGTTAAAGGGAGGGAACATAAAGTGAGCATCTATTTATTACCAAATGATTAGTATTTATAATCTCAGTCATTATAACTATCCTGTAAGGTGAATTACACCTCATTTGTTTTACAGACGAATCAGTAAAGGCTTTGAGAGTTTAGGTGGGCTACCCAGAATCTGTAAGTTACTCAGAGATTAAAAATCAAAGCCAGAAAAATAATACAAATCTAAATCTAAAATCCACTGTTTCTTCTAATTCTCCTTTCTGTATAAATGACATTAGCCAAATAATTTAATAACATTATAAGTTTATGCTTGGAGATAACTACATTTTTCATTCCTCAAAGATGGAAATACTATAGAATTTTAAAAGTTGGCATGTTTACGTAATCTTTGTTTATTTCATTTTTAAAGAGGATTTGAAGCAAGTAGCGGTTTTAAGAGTTGGTTTGGGATGGTTAGCCTTCTTAATGTATGAAGCTGCTAAGGCGGCTAAGTTTTTCGTCAATATTATTAATGTCTTTCATTAAATATATTTAATTTGTAACTAAAATTGTTAATTTTTTAGACTGGTGGGCATATAAGCTGGAAGACACAAAAGCCTGCATTCATTTTTAGAGAAAACAGTTGAAATTTAAATATCTACTTACTTATTCTATTCTAATTCAACGTGGGCAGTGGAAGCTGGGATTTTTTTTCTCAAATGTTTGTAGAAGCCTTGATTGTAGTAGAAACCATACTAGGGTTTGATGGGCACATCAGCATGGAGTAAAAATGGTTCCTCTAATAGAAACTTCTTCCTTTTAGAACTCTTAATACTTTAAATTTACTTTGAAACTTCTACTTTGTGGGCCTTGTTCTGCTTTCTGAAGTCACAAAAAATAAGACATTTAAGTACTCCTTAAGACAGCCTTTCATTTTCCTTGAAGCCATTGAAAACCAAGGGTCTGTTTCAGAGAATACTGAGTGTTCATTCACTGGCGGTTTTTGAGGCAATATCTAGCGAATCCTTCTGTAGTGACCCCCCGGTGGAGATTCAAGAAACTTGCATAATTTCAGTTTAAAAACCTCTGAGGTATATTCCGTTCTAGAGCTTTTATGGGATATAGTCAAAAAGCACAAATACATGTTTTACTACTCCAATCCTTTGGGAGAGAGTGTTCTTGGGTAAAAATTGTGCACCCTTGATAAAAATATGTACCATAACAGAGATTCTGTCATGCATTTGTTTTATAGATTTACTAGTACATACTCATGCATTTCTTAAGGATAACTGTCAATCTCCCCTCATTTATACAATAAAATCCTAAAATTAAATTTGATCTAGTTTCCTTCTTCTACAATTGTCCATGATTTAACAATGCCACAATTCATCTTGTGACATCATAGATGCTGTATATTACTGCACAGAATATCCTTGCAATAATGTGCACTCTTTTTATCTTTTTTCTACCTTTATTTTGTTATATAGTATTGTGTTTATTTGATTAGGTACATGGTAGACACATGGGAGGAAGGGGCCAAGTGATATACTTGGTGTCAATGTATTGTGATAAATATTACAAAATCTTTCATTAACTGAAGATAAAGACATTCCAAAAGCTTTCATTAAGTGAAGATAAGAGATATTCCAGAGATAAATGCATTGATTAAAAGTGAAGATGGGACAGACAGGTCCACCAAGATGGCCCAATAGGAACAGCTTCTGAGCACAGTTCCCAGTGAGAGTGACAAAGAAGGCAAGTGATCTTTGCATTTCCAACTGAAGTACCAATTTATCTCAATGGGACGGTTGAACAGTGGGTGTAGCCCAAGCAGGACAAACTGAGGCAGGGTGGGGTGCAGCCTAACCCTGGAAGTGCGACTAGCCAGAGGACCCACCTCCCACCCAACGGAGGACATCAGGGAATTTTCCAGCCACCCCAGCACTCTGCTTCAGATCCTGTGCTTCTCCTGTGGACTTTAAAGCTCACAGACCAGGAGATTTCCACCCGGCCAATAAGAGCTGAGGGTTTCCAGCACATATCTGAGCCACCGCTTCAGCTGGTGCTGCGGGTTTTTGGCCCAAATCTGGGTGGCCGTTTTGGCTGGCGCCTGGAACACCAGTGAGACAGAGCCTCCCACTCCTCTGAAATAAGGGGAGCTGAAGATAGGGAGCCAAGTGATCTGGCTCAGTGGCTCCCTCCCCCACAAAGACAAGCAAACTGAAACACTCTGGCTGGAGAGTTTCACAGCCAGTACAGCAGCTTGAGCTTGACCTGGGGTGTTTGAGCTCGGTGGCGGGGGGAGGGGGGGCGGGGTAAGGGCATTCTAGCTTTACCAGTGTAAACAAAAGTGCGAGGAAGTTTACATGGAGCCCCACACGGCTCAGCAGCACCTCTAAAGGCAGACTGTGACTAGATGGCCTCCTTGCTGTGCGGGGCATTTCTAATAAAAGACAGACTACAAAACTCTGCTCAAGGAAATAAGAGAGGACACAAAAAGATGGATAAACATTCCATGCTCATGGCTAAGAAGAATCAGTATCATGAAAATGGCCATACTGCGCAAAGTAATTTATAGATTTAATGCTGTCCCCATCAAGCTACCAATCACTGTCTTCACAGAACTGGAAAAAACCACCTTAAACTTCATATGGAGCCAAAAGTGAGCCCACATAGCCAAGACAATCCTAAGCAAAAAGAACAAAGCTAGAGGCATCATGTTACCTGACTTCAAAGTATTCTACAAGGCTACAGCAACCAAAACAGCATGGTACTGGTACCAAAACAGAGATGTAGACCAATGGAACAGAACAGAGGCCTCAGAATCAACACCACACATCTACAACCATCTGATCTTTGACAAACCTGACAAAAGCAATGAGGAAAGGATTCCCTGTTTAATAAATGTTGTTTGGAAAATTGGCTAACCATGTGCAGAAAGCTGAAACTGGACACTTTCCTTGCACCTTATACAAAAATTAACTCCAGATGGATTAAAGATTTAAACATAAGACCTAGCACCATAAAAATCCTCAAAGAAAACCTAGGCAATACCATTCAGGACATAGGCATAGGCAAGGACTTCATAACTAAAAAACCAAAAGCAATGGCAACAAAAGCCAAAAAAGACAAATGAGATCAAAAAGACAAATGAAATCTAATTAAACTTCAGAGCTTCTGCACAGCAAAAGAAACAAGCATTAGGGTGAACCAGCAACCAACAGAATGGGAAAACATTTTTGCAATCTACACATCTGACAAAGGGCTAATATCCAGAATGTACAAAGAACTGAAACAAATTTACAGGAAAAAAACAACCCCATTAAAAAGTGGGCAAAGGAAATGAACAGACACTTTTCAAAAGAAGATGTATATAAGGCCAGCAAACATATGAAAAAATGTTCATTACTGGTCATTAGAGAAACGCAAATCAAAACCACATTGAGATACCATCTGATGCCAGTTAGAATGACAATCAATAAAATGTCTGGAGACAACAGATGCTGGAGAGGATGTGGAGAAATAGGAACACTTTTACACTGTTGATGGGAGTGTAAATTAGTTCAACCATTGTGGAAGACAGTGTGGTAATTCCTCAAGGATCTGAAAATAGAAATACCATTTGACCCA